>PYAF01002271.1:663272-681295 GCA_007407185.1 Glycine tomentella
ACACAGAACCAACGGCTAGAGCTCGAGTTTCTTACCTCTGTGCAACTCAGACACACTAGGGAACCACTTTCCCTAAGACAGATCGCTTAGCCAAGCCTCCTCTGGTCCTGGTTCCTCGATTCCAAAAACTCCCTTTGGAATCCTGATCTCGCCGTAGACCGACTTTTCTCGAGAATCAAGCTAAGTCACTAGCTGATCTCGAAGCTCTGAACACTTTCTCAGTTGGGTCTAAGGTGTTTAGATGAGAGATGTAGAAGATATGAAGCTCTCAAAATCAACAATGGAGGTTTCTCTCTCTTTCTCTTTCTTTCCTTTTTCCCTTCTCTCTCTCTCAGCCCAAAAGGCCTCTTATAAAACATTTCCGCCGATCTCGCGCTGATCGCGCCGTTCCCACGCTACTAGCACCATGATCTCGGCCAAGCCACGCTACTCGCGCCAACTCCACGCTGGTCGCGCCACAGGCTCGGGTAACCCACGCTATTGGCGTGAACGTCCACTCTACTGGCGTGGAACTCCAGAAGAAAACATGGTTTTCTAGAGCTCTTCCCACGCTACTAGCGCCGTACACACGCTACTAGCGCGGGATGGCCGACAGCATTGGCATGTTTTATGCATCTGGCGCGGATCGCGCCGCACTTCACGCGGGTCGCGCCGAAGGCCAGAACAGCCTATTTCAACTCTTTCTCAAGCCTTTAAGCCTCCTTTCAATGGATTCCAAGGCCTAATTATATTTCCTCCATCATAAGCTTAATCCTAAGATTAACACGTGCTTAATTCAGGCTTAATCATATGTTTAAAAATTCCAGATATTACACTATAGTCCACACAAAACCTCCAGCTCCCATCTTTTTTCTTCACCAAAATTATAGGGCTAGCAAAAGGACTAATGCTTGCTCTAATAATTCTAGTAGTTAACATGTCTTCTACCGATTTCTCAATCTCATCCTTTTGATAATGAGGGTATCTGTAAGGCCTCAAGTTTGGTATTTTGTCACCAATCTGAAGATTGATTGCATGATCCTTCTCTCTAAATGGTGGCAGCCCTTGAGGTTCCTTAAAAACCTCCACAAACTGATCCAATAACTGAACCACTGAATCAGGGACTGCTTCTGCCCTTCCTTCTCCTACCATTGATTTTAATTCTATCAAAAACCCTTGCTCAGCCTCCAACATAGTACATTTGATCAATTTTCTACTGATGGCAGCCTTTATCAGTTCAGGTTCAGCCCTCAATATTATTTTTTTGTTCTGTACCTTCACATCTAATGTCAACTTATCAAAATTAGCTTCTATCTCCCCCAATCCTGCTAACCACTTCACTCCTAACACCACATCAGCCCCCCTAATTCAAACAGATAACAGTTTTGCACAACTTGTAATTCTTGCAACTCAATTTGAAGAGAATTACATACCCCTTGGCAGCTCACCTTGTGACCATCTTCTACCTCCACAGAATATGATGGTGTAGGAGTAACTTCTAATTCCAATTCCTTCACCAATTTCATGGAAATGAAATTGTGAGTTGTTCCACAATCAATTAACACCACCACCTTTCTGTTTTTTATCCTTCCCCATAGCTTGAGTGATTTCTTGGTTGTAAACCCTTCAATACTATACAAGGAAAGATGGTGTACTTCCTTCTCCTCCTCATCTTTAACCTCTTCTTGATCCCTCCTCTCATCTTCTTCCCCTTCTTCCCCTATGATCATCAATCTCAACTGTTTGTTTTTACAAACATGAGTTGGATGGTACTTTTCATTACAAGTAAAACACTCCCCTTTTCTCATCTTTTCATTTACCTCCATAGGAGAGAGTCTATGAAAGTTTTTCTTGTTCAAAGGCTTCCCTCCTGTTTTAGTCCCCCCAAAAGGTTCCAACAGCTTGCCACTGCCCTGTTGCCATTCCTTCCCACTTCTTTGACCTGAAAAGCTAGGCCTTTGGAATGGTGGAGCCTATTTTCCAGTTCTGGGTAAATTTTCCAGAATTTTGTTCTTCTCTTCCACTTGTCTTGATTTTAACATAGTATCCAGCAAGGTCTTGGGCTCATGTAAACCGACCTCTGTCTCAATTTCTTCTTTCATCCCCTTCACAAATGCCTCCATTAAAAAAATATCTCCCAATCCTTTCCCTGTTCCAACATGCTTCTCAAAGAGCCCAATGTACCACTTTACTGTATCCTCCTACTTTCAGGCCAACAAAGCTTGGAATGGGCTTCCCAAATTCGTGCTCTGGAACTTCTGGAATAAGGCAGTCTTGAATCCTTCCCAAGATTGGTTCGAACCTCCAAGACTCCCACCACTGGAACCAAGCCAGTGCCAATTGGCCTCGATCGCCTCCCGATTGGACTCCACAGCCTCGCGTTTCTCTTCCATTGCGCGCTCGAGTAACTCCATTCTAGCCTCCATCTTGTTGCTGGTTTTCGACCCCATTCACCCACACAGCCCCAAGATTGAACTTGAGAGTTATTCCCAGCTGTTACAATGTGATTTTCTAGGAATCACAACCTCCTTACAGTGCTTACAAGCTAACCCCCTCTGTATTCCTTACAGTGTATTTATATTCTGCTTCTAAATAACTAATAGTTAGTTATAACTAACTATTAGTTATTTCAATTACCCGCTAACTAGTAATTCTTCAAGAATATATCTTTCCCCATCTCTTATCAGATTCTTAGTATGTTAGCTGGTCACTAGAATTACTGTATTTATGTTTTTTGAAGTTACCTTGATGATTGATGATTTCTAGTTCATATTGGTTGTTGGTCATGGGTTTCAATCTGGAAACAACCTCTTTGCCTATACAAGGGTAAGGCTGCGTACAATATCCCTCCCCTTTCTTTATCTTCGCATAGCGAGGAGCCTTTGGACAATGGGGATATGTAGTTTTTTTTTATTGACTGTGCTTTTGAGATTCTTAGTATATTGGTCAGCGACCAGAAATTATTTTGCTTATCTGTATTGGCTGTTTTGGTGAGTAACGTATAAAGTTCTGGATGTGATATCTGATAAATAAAAACAAGGTGACATTGTGAAAAAAACTTAGATAGGAGACTTCCAAAAGCAAAGAAATATATATATATATATATATATATATATATATATATATATATATATATAATGTGCTCCATTAAGTTTGGGTTGTGTTTCATTTTGTTTATTAATCATCATATTATTGGTAAATGAATATTTTCACTCAGTTGTAGAAGTTACTCCTTAAAATTTGCAGCCTAGTTGTGTATATAAGTTGTATCTTGAAAATCTCTATGTTGCACATTATTAGTCCTTAAATACTTTAAGGATGATTCAATGCCTTAATATCTTGTGTTTGTCATCAGAAACTAAGTGTATTGCCAAGGTCAGGAGGGGCTTTGGGCTTTACTTATATTCCTCCAACAACTGAGGATAGATACTTGCTATTTGTCGATGAGTTGCATGGTCGCCTGGTGACCCTTCTTGGAGGACGTGCAGCTGAAGAAGTTGTTTTTTCTGGTTGGGTGTCAACAGGTGCACTTGATGACATACGACGAGCAACTGACATGGCATACAAGGCTATAGCTGAATATGGTCTTAATCAGACTATAGGCCCTGTTTCAATAGCCACTCTTTCTACTGGTGGAATTGATGATTCTGGGGGAGCTGTTCCTTGGGGAAGGGATCAGGTCCTGCAATTCAGTAACTTTTTACTTCCTATTCAATTTCTTGCATATGCTGATTTTAGTTGGAAAACAACAGGGACATCTTGTTGATCTTGTTCAAAAAGAGGTGCAAACATTACTGCAGTCTGCACTGGCTATAGCACTTTCCATTATCCGAGCCAATCCTACTGTTTTGGAGGGTCTTGGTGCTGATTTGGAAGGTAATTATACTTACTGTTTTTAATGTTTGGTGATTTAGCAGTGTGTTAGTGATTGTCAAATAATAGCAATGAATACATGCAATATCTTTTAACATTCTTAAATGATTAATAGATATGTTTAGGGATAAAGTTGTACTGTTTAAACAAAGAATATGATGAATTATACTTGAAATGTTCAAGTACATAACTCTTGACATCAATGTTACAAGTATAGTAGTCAAAATCATGAGTTGACTCGTAGAATTGCACGATTCTACGCATTTGCCATGCCTAAGCCAGTTCATGCATGCTCAGAATTGCAAATGAGCAGAGTCAGTAGAATCGCAAAATTATGGGAACATATGATTTCCACATGCAATTTTTTCGAGTTGCTGAAGCAGGTCCACTCACGACCTATTTTAGAGCTTTGTGACCGCTCCTCCATTTGTGTCATCACCAGAAAAGCTCTGAAACCTGTACTGTTTTTGAATAGCCCTGCAGCTTAAGGTGACGCAAAATGGTTGGGTGAGGAGGAGGTGGCGGCTGATGGGAGAAGAAGCTAGGTTTTTTTTTTTCTTGGTCATAGAAGGTGATGACTGATCAAGCTAGAAAGAGGCTAGAGTTTTTTTGGGTGAGAAGAGTGTTGGTCTTGGACACAAATTTGCCCACTCCGTCCCAAATAATCTTGTAATTGGGGAAGTTTTTTTTGTCATCTTTTGTATTATTAATCATATATTATGCTATTACAATACTATAAGGTACTCTATAATTTTAAAAGTATTTATAAAAAGTAAAAACATTAATACATATTATATAATGGAGACAAAAATATAACATGTATATATATAGGGGGGGAGAGAGAGAGAGAGAGAGATTTAGTTTGTAGGATCTTAAAATCCTGTTTTCCCTTCCTGATCCTGAGTAGAACATTTAGTTTGACTACCTTGTTTACATGCTCCCTAACATTAGCTGTTTGGCTTGGAGTGCGAATTGTGAACAAGTACTCATCTTACAACATGCATGTGTTTGTATTTTTATTTATGTCATTACACCATCAGTTGAAATTTCATAGAAGAATTATATTTTAGATTTGGAGAACTTTTGTAACCAATCAAATAAGTCAATTCTTTCTTTTAGGATAGATAAAAAAAAAGTGCCAGCGATTTAGGTGAATAGAGATTAGATTTGGGCAAGTTCATTCAACCTGGAGTTTATTATTCAATACATTGGTTATGTGAAGGGATTTTTATTTAATTTTGGATGTTAGAATCATTTGCTTCCATGAATGTATGATAATGATGTTATTGAACCACTTCATTTTGGCTTAGCTATCATGTTCTAATGGTGCTTATTCTTCAGAAAAGGAGAAAGTTGAGGGTGAAGAGCTACGGAAGTGGTTAAAATTGGTTGTCGCTCCAACAGAGCTTGCCACCTTTGTCAAAGGTACACAGCCACCTCTTCTTCCATCGCAGACAGGTTCCTGATAGTTGAGAGCTGTTTATTATGCTAGCTTTTGTGAACTGTAAATTGGGGTATGAATTGACACCATTGCTCTGAAGTCATTGAAGTTATATATCAAATAGCATGAATTCACCTTAACAACTTCGTACATCCCTGTAAGGTGAATTTTGGCATCATTTTTAACAAGTAGCGAGCCTGTTATTTGTGTTATAATTCACTCGACCAAATGTCCAAATCCATGGGAGATGGGAAGATGCAAGTATACACATCAATACCTCTTCACAGGTTTCACAATTCTTTAACTGGTGGCACCTTAAATACATGCATGGTGCCACCTTTACTACATGCATGGTGGTATATGAATTTGTTTTACACGGAAGATTATTTGTACATGTGATTTCTGCAAATGTATGTTTGTGTACAGTTTGATTTTATGATATATACAACGACTCTACTGTGTTACTCCAAAATATTTTTTCAGAATTTGTTTTACAGGCAATTATTTAGGTTACATGTGATCAAGTTTATCTATTAAGATTCCAATTGTGAATCAGTGAGCTAATTTTGAATCATGAATCATAGTTTGTATTGAATTGTAAGATTCGGAGAACAATGGAAAATTACTTCAATTATATCATATATATGATATATAGTGTTAAATGTACAATTTTAAAATAGAAATAAATTAAACAACTTAACAAGCAGTCTTATAAAACAATTATTAGTTATATCAAAGTTTGTAAAGCCTTTATTTTAGAAGAATGGACAAAGCAATTAAATAGAGTGCATGCATTGAATCACTCAGTGATAAATAAAGTAGGGAATAATCCGATAGAAACTGGACCAGAATTTGAAGAACAGAGAGAATATTATTGAATTTTGGAGAATACTTCAACTGATACAATGATGGTTTTCGAGGAACCACATCTTCCTATAATCTGTTTTGATACCCTCCATCCATTCCCTAACAATCTATTTATTGTTTCACTTCTAACAACTAACTATTAGTTATCCCAATTAACCCACTAACTAACAGCTTTTCTAGAATATATCTTTCTCCACCTTCTACTCCTGTCAATACCCTCCCTTTCAAGATGGACCTTGTCCCCAAGGTCCAAGTGAGGACAAACAGCCTGTATTTTTCAGCAAGGGTTTCCTTCATCTTCTTTTTTCATAATTATCAATCTAAACTGTTTGTTCTTACACACGAGTAGGATGATATTTCTCATCACATGTAAAACATTCTCTCTTTCTCATTTTCTCATTCACTTCCACAGGTGATAGTATATGGGAAGTTCTTTCCTTCTACCCATTATCTCATGTCGTAACAGGGTGAACAACTTCATTTACCTTATTGCTAGCCTATTGCCATTCTTTCCCAAATTTCTGATTTGAGAAGCTGGGTTTCTGACTTTGGTCGCTCTTGCTATTACTTCTGTCCATAATTCCTATAACTCGATTCTTTTCTTCCACTTGTCGAGCTTTATTCATGGCCTTCATAAGAATTTTTGGCTCATGCAGTCTCACCTCTGCACTAACCTCTTCCTTTAATCCTTTGAGAAAATTTTCCACCAAGAAGGATTCTTCCAGCCCCTTTACCATGCCCACACACTTCTCGAACTGGCTGATAAATCCTTGCACAACTTCCTCCTATTTTAGAGCTAACAGAGTTCGGAATGGGCTTCCAAGACTGGACCCTTGGAATCTTTGGGACAAGGCTATCTTGAACCCTCCCCAAGAATGGTTTCGATTCTAAGATTCCCACCACTGATACCATCCTAAAGCTTCCCCATCCATAACCATCATTATTGCTTCCAACTTGTCCTCTTCTCGCATGGCTTGTAAACGGAAGTATCTTTCCATTTTTGATAGCCATCCCAAAGGATCTTCCATTTTTTATTACCTCCAATTGCGTCGCGCCCTCTGTTTCTTTTCGGCCCGTCACCCCCAAGCGTGTTTTCTCCCGTCGCCTGCTTCTCCCATGCCGCTGCTAGCCTCTACAACATGGCTTCGGTGGCTCCCAAACGTGACCCTACCATTTCGCGATTTTCCTCCACTACCCTCTCTATCGCCTCTACCTGTGCCTCCAATTTCGTGTTTGTTTTTGACCCCATCAACCCTTCCACAGCTCCAAGATCGGAGCTCTGATACCAGTGATAGAAACTAGACCAGAATTAGAAGAACAAAGAGTATATTATTGAATTTTGGAGAATACTCCAACATATACAATGGTGGTTTTCGAGGAACAACAACCTCCTACAATCTGTTTTGATACCCTCCATCCATTCCCTAGCAATCTATTTATAGTTTCACTTCTAACAACTACCTAGTTAGTTATAACTAACTATTAGTTATCCCAACTAACCCACAAACTAACAGTTCTTCTAGAATACATCTTTCTCCACATCCTGCTCCTATCATAATCAAATAAGATAAGTTCACAAGTGCTTCTTCAATTTCTTTTCAATTAACAATTTAACCTTATATTTTTCATGAGAATTGGTGCAAGTAAAAAGAAAAAGAAAAAATAATAAATTGTTGAATCATACGAATCGTAGGGTTTGTATCCATATACAAAAGCATAGATTCATTCATTCATGTAAGATTCTAATGACTATGCATGTGATTGTTTTCAAATGTATGTTTGTGTAGAGTTTGATTCTGTGAAATATACAAGCACTATACCATGTGTTAATCAAATGGGATGAGTTTAGAAGTGTTTCTTCAATTTCTTTCGATTAACAATTTAAGCTTATGTTTTTCGTGAGAATTGGTGCAAGAAAAGTAAAAAAGAAAATAACATATTATTGAATCCTGTATCGATTGGTTTGTATACATATACAAAATTGCATAGTTTCATGCATCTATTGTAAGATTCTAACAAATATGCATGTGATTGTCTGCAAATGTATGTTTATGTACAGTTTGATTCTGTGAAATATGCAAAGACTCTACCATGTTTTACTCTAAAATATTTTGTCGGAATTACTAGTAACATTTTAAGAAAGTTCGTTTATAAATGGTCGCCCCTTCCATAAGATAAAGCAGGCCCATAAATCATAATCAATTGCAATTGTGTTGAGGTAACAACTTGAGTCCAGGGGCAGCTATGAAATGAAAACAATGACATTTGGATGATAAGCAACTTTAATATTTTGTTTATAGTCCATTTTTCTCAGACGTGAATGATAATGATGATTTTGTATTCTTCTAGTAATATTGTTGATATTTTGTAGGGAGTCCAAAATATCCGTTGCCCTCTGAATGCAACATTTTGTATGTGGTTATGATGTCATATTCATGTCAGTCATATATATATATGTGTGTGTGTGTGTCTTCTGCCTTTCCACTACTCAAAAGGTTGGATAATCAAAGGTGGGAGCGAAAAAAGTAGAACATAATGTTTGGTTTTAGTTTTCTTTTAACTTCAACAAAGCCGAAGTTCAAGTTCAAAATAAGAGTTTTCAAAGTAAAATATAAGATGTTTGATCATTTTAATTTTTAACTTTAAGGGGTCGTAGGTATCATAAAGGATTCTTGAGAATTACATTCTCATGAATATTATGTCAAGTAATATTATTTTCATGAATATATTTAGTTGACATATAATAATTTCAGAAAAAAATATTTAATTAAAAAATTTAGAAAATAAGAGAAAAAAAAATATGAAATAATGAAGTGGGGGAAGTAGTTACTAACTTTTATTTCTCTGAGAATGTCCATTTTTTACTATGAGAATGAGAAGTAAGGTAACTATAAATGTCTTGTATTAGTTTAATTGCATATTTTATAAGCTAATTATCATTATTTTTCAGCTCAAGTTTTTTTTTTTCTCACTCGTTTTGTCATCATGTTTCAATTTTTATACATTTTATTTATCTTTTAAATTTGTAACGAAGTGTTAATGTGTTCCTATAAATAACTTTATTGTCACAATGTTTTGCAAAATAATATTGTTTTGTTACCAACATTGCGCGAAAATTGAAAATATGACGATAAAATGCACGAAAAAAAGATTGTATGATAAAATGTGTGAAAATTTAAAATATAATGATAAAATATATGAAAAAACTTGATAATAAAATTTGTAAAATGATGATAGTTGAGTGATAAAGTATAGTGATTAAGTATACAATTAAATCTTTTGTACTTGTACTTTTGTTTCTTAATTTTTTGTACATAAAATTGTCACCTTATTTTCAATTTTTTTTTCTATTTTTAAATATTTTTTTTATACTGAAAACACTGAAAAATTTATTTTCTTTCTCGTACAAATATTTAAAAATAAGAAACAAAATATAAGTACACTTCCTTTGAAGATTACTTTTCTAGAAATCTTTTATGATAATACCCCAGGCCACCAGCAAAGAAATGACCTAACAGAGAAGGTGGTAGGAATGAGTTGATCCAAAAGAGGAAGGGGAAAGAGTATGAGAACAGGAAGAGAGCGAGGAAAGACAGAGAATGAAAGTTTGATTATTATTTTTTTGTCTCATTTCTACCAAAATTTTTAAGTTTTTTATTTTCTTTCATAAAAAATAAATTCCTTAAATTTTAAG
Source organism: Glycine tomentella (assembly GCA_007407185.1). NCBI lineage: Eukaryota > Viridiplantae > Streptophyta > Magnoliopsida > Fabales > Fabaceae > Glycine > Glycine tomentella. The sequence goes on from PYAF01002271.1 coordinate 673,127, forward strand.
AGTTTAAGGAATGGTAATATCCATCCTATTTGAAGTGTATTACCATTTAACACAAAATTTAGGACTATAAAATTATTGATTATTTTATTTTTCAAATTTTAATTTAAGGATATTGTGATATTTTATCATTTAATTTAAAAATAAAATATTTTTGCTTTCTTATCTTTTTTCACGATTCTTTCTTTATATATGAGAAATATTTTTATTTTTTTAAGTTAAGTGATAAAATACAATAATATTCTTAAATTAAATATAAAAAATAAAAGATTCAATAGTTTTATGATTAAAACATATTAGTATTAAATGTTAATATACACCAAGTAAAATAAACATTAGCATTATATATATATATATATATATATATATATATAAAGATGTAGTTGACTCAATTCTAGAGAATAAGTTTAGAAAAAGTTAAATGGAATACTTCCATAATGTATAATTGCATTGGTTAATTTTTGCATGTGAGGTTAAGTACCCACAAGCATTAGACAAGTATGAGACAAAAAAAGTATTCACAAGCATAGGGCAAGTATGAGACAAAAGGTACAGTACGCATGCATGTGAGTATTATGCGTCTATACGGCTATACCTTAATACCTATAGGAGTAAATCAACGATGTGACGCGATTGATGGTTATTTCTAGGTTAAATTTTTAAAAATTTCTAAGTTTTAAGAACTTGGTTAAATTTTTGATAGTTATTTCGATAAATAGGATTGATGGTATGACATATTTAACTATATAGATACTCGATCTATGAAAATCAGAGGCTGTCAAAACTTTTATCTAAATATGTTATCTCGATGAAAAGTAAATTCCGATGGTTAATTATGCACATGAAGAAATAAAAGGCTGAAGTTTAAATTCGGAATTCAAAGAAGGGATTTTTTGCAAATGACAATCAAAGCCGTTAAGATTTAAGTAATTAGAAAATTATTGTTCACGTGTCAGAATTTTATACTTTGACTATTAGTATTAAAAAATTATAAATAAGACTTTCAATAATTATTTTTTTAAAATTGAATCATTGGTACTCAAATCATCATACATCATTCACGCATTTCACATGACAATGATTATTGATTCGAAATTCATAATGTATGTATTCATCTCATTTTTAATCAAATTTACTTTCATTTATTTCTATGCATTTCTTTGAATCTTATCGTTTTTCAATCTTCATTTTTTTAAAACTTTTACTATTTCAACATTTATTTCTTCTCTAAACTATGCTTTTATCCTATCTTCACTGATTATTACTATCAAATTTATTATTAACACTATTGCCCATTACACTATTAGAAATTTAGAATTATTATCGAAGTTATTATTATTATCATCATCATCATTATCATCATCATCAAAAACATAATTATCAAAACTGTTATTATAGAAATTGCTATAGAAACTATTTTTACAAAAACTATTACAACGAACATTACTATTAAAATTACCATTAATACACAAGACAATTTTCTAAAGTTGAAAACTATGGGAAACAAGCCATATTGCCTATCCAACCATAGACTATGGTTCCTACTTGTGTTTGATATGCTTATGAGCATATTCTGGGAAATTGTCAACAATTACCATTTTCACAAAGTTCATACCCTTAAGTTGTGCTGCTCCACCAGATGGTGCCATCCCAGAAATATCAACACTAATATCCCTCTTGATTTGTGTAAAAAGCATACCATAAGGGACATGGTTCTTCTTCACCTTAGAATTGAATTCGTCCTTGAGTGCTTGTATCCAATAGTAGAAGACAACTCCTGGCAGATTCACCTTTTAACCTAACATAATCTTGTACATACAAAATCTGCCTCGGTCACTAACATAGTCTCTAGACCCAAATCTAGGGATAACAATTTGGAACAAGAAGCTGTGGATGAGTTTGTACATGTAGGAGAGGTTTGTAGTCCTCAATAATTTGATGAGCTCAACTTATCCTCTGTGACTGGTCGAACACGATCATAGAGCATGATGTGAACAGTCTCTTTAGTAATCCCCTTCTCTCAGTCTTTATCAAAGACCATTCCTCTTAGTCTTTGTCAAAGACCATTCTTGCTTCCAAAACAACCAGATGCAGCGGTGATGGTTGTTGGGGACATGATGACGTCTTTTTCTTGAATGGTTTACAGTTCCCTAGAACAATGCATATGGACCATAGTGTCAAGCATTGAACTTTTCAAGAAAATTGGTCCAACCTACTCAATCAAAAAGGTTTCTGATAACAAAACCCAACTCTTCCTTGACTCTATTTAAGCTTGTCCACAGTCCAGGGATGAACCAATACTCCAGAAATACTCTTGTAGCATCTTCTTTGTTGTTGATTGCGGGGATTTAAACGATTTCTAATGTCTAAAATGAGTACTCACACAAAAGAAAGTGGACCCTATGTAGTTGTATCGTGGACTCGAAAGTACACATATTGTATCCTATGATGTATGTCTAAACTCATTAGACATTGATTTCCTCAATCTACCTTGCAATGAAACCCACTCTTCAAGAATCATTCAATAACACAAGTTGTCCCCACTTTCACGAGATGCCATGGCTGGAAGGAAGCTTTAATGTGAAACAATGGAAAATGGAAGAAGGTAAGAGATGAAGATGGAAGACACCAAGGAGAAGCTCTCCAATAAGTCTAGGAAGAATCGCCACAATAGCATTGAGAAGCCATTGATAAAACCTAAGAAGTTCTTGCACATGAACAAGAGAGAAACTCTCACAAACAAATCTCAGATTTGTAATAACATGACAAAAAAAGTTAGTTACATTCAGTTTTGGGGCAATTTATAAAGCCACGAAATTAACTAACTAAATGCACATGAAATGACAATTCAAATGAAGCTTGTAATGCAAACCAAGGGAGCCTCATGCAAGTTTAATGAAGCTTGAGGTGCAAGCTTCCCTAAGTGACTCTTGGCTAACCCAAACCGTGCCTAAGGTGTATTTTAAGCCTTAAGGTGCAGCCAACAAGCTTACAAAGGTGCTACACAACTGCATCACAATCCGAGATCTAAAGGGTTTAGCCAACCCTAGTCATACAAAAACCAAACAACATACAGTAATGTATTGGAAGTAAAAAAGATAAGACAGCAAAAATATTTTATTTTTAAATTAAATGATAAAATATCACAATATCCTTAAATTAAAATTTGAAAAATAAAATAATCAATAATTTTATAGTCCTAAATTTTGTGTTAAATGGTAATACACTTCAAATAGGATGGATATTACCATTTCTATATATATATATATATATATATATATATATATATATATATATAAACTCTTAAAATTTAAGGAATTTATTTTTTATGAAAGAAAATAAAAAACTTAAAAATTTTGGTAGAAACGAGACAAAAAAAATAATAATCAAACTTCCATTCTCTGTCTTTCCTCGCTCTCTTCCTGTTCTCATACTCTTTCCCCTTCCTCTGCTGGGTCAACTCATTCCTACCACCTTCTCTGTTAGGTCATTTCTTTGCGGGTGGTGCATCAGAAATAGGAAATAGAGAGAGCAAGTGTATTGACTCAGTTTTGTTTTTATTCTCTTTAACCTATCATCACGTATTCTTCTTTTCTTGCCTCCTTAACCCACCTTGTTCTCACGCGCCTTTGCACCTTTGGCACACATCTTACATAACAAACTTACTCATAAGATAAACACACTTACACACACCATATGTATTGTTCCGGATTGAGATTGTCTACCGTTTTTAAAAAATCATACACAATCTCAATCATGAAAAATGTTTTGTTCTATAGCCAAAAACAAAAAACAAAAACTGTAAAACACCACTAAACAAATGTGAATCGTTGGATTGAAGACTAGTTTTATTGTTACATAATTCTCTCAATAATCTTGTATATTGTATATCAAGTTCAAGAATTATAAGATTAACTTGGTGATTGAAAGAAAAACAAAGGAGAAAGAGATTATGAGTTTAAATCATTTCCTCTAACATTTTTTAAAAAAACTAAAAATTAACATTTCTCAATAAAAAAATAAAATTGTATATCAAGTTCACTGCATGACATATTACATACTAGATACTTTTTAAAGGAGGTCTTGTAATAATCATGTAAAAAGTGACGATACTACTTACTTATACCTTTACCACATACATCATCATCAAGGTATGTGGTAAAAGTATAAGTAGTTATGGACACTGTTTACAAGACCTCTTTTAAAGAATTCCTAATATGTGTGGTAAAGGTATATTTGTAGGTACTTACATGATTATTACAAAACCTTTACTTCATACCCGGCAATTATGGTTAGTTTTCTCACTCAAGCACACAAAGACTTTCCTTATTTCCTATTTGCAACCTTTCCAACAACTGTGTTGTTGAGTCTTACCTACAATTCCTTTTGTCTGTTATCACATCACTTCACACATACACTCTTTCTTGCTTTCTTCCCCTCTTCTTTATATAATACTATGATGATTATGCAAAGAAAGAAAAGAGAAACACACAATGAGTCACACAGGCTGTTTCTTTGAGAAAACAAGGTTGCCCAGGAAAAAACAACACTAGGAGATCATCTAGGAACAAGCATGGGAGGAGCTTCCTTGGCAGTCTGAGTTTTCCTTCATTCAGTTTCTGAAGGATGTTACAGATAAAGTGACAGAAGTTATATGCTTGAGGTCTGCGAGAAAATCTTCAAACCAAGGCTTGTCTTCCATGGGAAGATCAAAACCAATTGGGGTATCTGTTGATTATTATAGGACAGCAGCTGTTGAGGACTGCATTGAGTTCATCCACTCCTCCTTTTCTAGATCAAATTCTGTAACCACAACACCAGGAGAAAAATTTCCACATTTATATAAGAAACTTTGAATCATAGACTGTGAAATTAAAGATTAAGAAGTGCTTGCTACTGTATTTCGGTGTCTATCCCTTGAATGTGTTAAGGTTTACAAAATAATAATGATGTCACCGGAAGGTTATTGTTTAATATATCATATGTGTACTATGTCTCCATACAAACATAATAAGTTGTATCTTCTTTTGATGAGCCTCAAACAGCATGCATTACACATTTCAGCTGTTACAGTATGTTAGAATTTCAGTATATTTGCATTGGTTCTTTCCTGTGTCATTTATTTAAATGATAAATTATGAATAATCTTAAGTTCAGCCGCGCACATGCTTTAATTAGCAATATTTGTTTAAAACCATTTAATAGGTCTCACGTTCAGATTTTCTTTCTTCTCTGGATCTATTGGAATTTAATTTGCATAACAGGGCTACTCATTCTCTTTGGAGCATAGGATTTGGGTCTCAATATTTAGAAGTTGTAAGAAACACCTAACCTTACTTTTACATACATTGCATGACAGTGAATTAATAGTTTCATACCGTTTGTAAATTGAGTAATGGTCTTACATTAATGATTAAGAGTTTCTTGACAAGCATCAAATCTGAATGATTTTATGCTGTCCATTTTGCAAGGGATGATAATGCTACTGTGCGAAGGTTATCTGAGTCCAACGTTAGATTCAAAGCTTAGAACAGAAGATTCCATATGTACATTTCCATGGGATAAGAGTTAGTTAAGGTTAAAACTTAAGACTTCAGGACTTGGGTCAATTCCATCAAATCATTGGGATTTGAAAATATTTACTGAATGGCAAGTTAACATTTTGAGATTATTAACAAACAAAATAGGATACAATCGTTTATTTTCTTAAATATATCTCCAACACAGACTAGCAACAACAACATGGTGTTTAAGGCTTTTAGCTAATCATTTGATTTTACTATGGTTCGTTTACAATGAATTATCAAGACTTTGTCATTGAAAGTGTTAGAAAGTAGATACTGATAAATTGGAATAATAATTTCTCTTTCATTCATTCATTCATTTCATTCTCTTTTATATTTTCCCTCAACATGAGGTTCTTATATAAGAGAGAGAAATTTAACAAAATGCTAATAATACGGGATAATAACAAACTAAACAAACTATAACAACCTAACAAATCCTAACAATAATTTGAAATTAAAATTATATAATTCAACACTCCCTCTCAAGTTGGTGCATGAATATCAGTCATGCCCAACTTGGCAATTACTTCTTCAAACACTCTTTCAAGAATGACTTTGATCAGCAATAGGTTCAAGAGGTGCTTCAGAATAGTCCACGTGTTTCGGTTATGTGAGGTAGAAAGAAAATTGAAATACGAGAAGTGATTCGAACAATAACATGTTCATGTCAATAAATTTCAAGGATGGTCTATGAAGATTTAGAACAACACAACTGACTTCACATCAATGACCTTCAAAAAGAATACGTGCATGGAGAATTGAGATACGAGAACGGATTCGGAACAATCACATGTTCATGTCAATAGACTTCGGGATTGGTCTGTGAAGGACTCAGAACAATGCAACGAGCTTCACATTAATGACTTTCCAAATGGATACGAGAAAGATTCAAAACGGAACCAAAATCGCAAAGGTTATGCGTGACAAAAATAAAATTTATGATAATAATAATAATCATAATTTGTAAAGGAATTAGAGAAGGGGAAAGTTGAGGAGATAGATACTTGGGTATAAGTGAAATACATTGAAGATAAGATAAAAAGATAGAAGAAGATGTACTTTTGGGAAATGTGAATAAGAAAGACTCTGAAAAAATAAGACAGCGAAATGATTCTCATTCATGGAATAAACCATGACTCTTGTTCATGGAGAGAACCATGACTTTGATACCATGTTAAAAATCAGATATGCATAAATCGGAATAATAATTCCTCTTTCATTCATTCACTTCATTCTCTTCTATATTTTCCCTCAACATGAGGTTCTTATATAAAAGAGAGAAATTCAACAAAATGATAATAATACGGGATAATAACAAACTAAACAAACTATAACAATCTAACAAATCCTAACAATAATTTGAAATTTAAATTATACAATTCAACAACACAAAGTTTAATTTCATTTAAAATTCCTGTTGGTTAGCTGCAAAACCTACATACTCTTCATTTTCGGTTGTAAGAGACACAAATAAATTAGTATTGGCTAGTCCTTCTATGTTGTCACACACTACTTAATATTCATCTATCTTCTTTCCTTGCCCTCCTCGAGAGTCATAATGAAATGAATTTTTCTATTTTAAGATTGAAATTTGGCTCACATTACCAGAAACACGACACTTTTTATTTAAAGGCCTAGTTGGTAAGTAAAGTAAATTACCATAAAACTCCCAATATATCAAATTGTCAATTAACAGATTGTACCTGGCAGGTAACTGATCCAAAATGAATCGATATAGTTCTGTAAATACATTGACCCAGAAGAACCGGACATAATAAAGTATTCCATAAGATCAAGTGGTTGGAATCTAAGTGGACGAGACAACAATGCATGCATTTCAGAAGAAAACAGGTAAAAACAATTGTAAGGTAAATAACAAATCATCACTGCTGCTTCAGTTCTTGGCAAAGAGGCCTCCAAAGCCACCTTTCTTCTTTTGTGGCACTGCCACAGAGTTCTTGTTGCGGCCAGTGGTGGTGGTGGTGATGGTGGTGGTGCCTCCATTCTTCTCCTCCACCTTCTTGAGGATAGGATCAGTCTCTACTAGCTGGTCTTCCTTCTGCAACCCTCCAAGTATCCAATCAAGAAGACCCTTCTCTTCTTTGCTTCCACCAGCACCCTTTGCTGCTGTGGCTGCAAAGACTCTACCAGTTGCTGGAGCAAATGACATGATGATGGAAGCCATATGTTGCAAGCTGAGAAATCTACAACACACACTTGTGTGTTAGTGATGAGAATTGAGAAGACAATTGATGGGGTGGACAATGTTTTGGTGAACTTCGAAGAATAAAGTGTGTCTATGTAATATGATAATATATATATTCTCTTGTGGCTGCACCTCACAAGTGCATGTGAGCCGTTGGATTGGGCTATAAATGGTGATATGGGACTCTATAGCACGAGTTCTGTAACACCCCAATATTTTGTACCTTGAATTAATATTTTAAATGGTTAGGAATTATATCTGTTAATAATAAGATATTTAGGAAGTTACGAAATTTATTCAGAGACAAGGATTGATTTTAGCTAATCACGTTGTGAGAAATTTTTCGAATAAAATTAACCCTGGGAGTTTTCTTGTAATTTTAGGGTTAAAGATGCTAGC
>PYAF01002271.1:681395-694099 GCA_007407185.1 Glycine tomentella
GTAAATATGCATAAATTTCTTTACGCGTCAACCGTTATTTTTGAAAAAATTAATTAACCACTTTAACTTGAATTTTGATTTATGGTAATACTATTTTTCGAAAAACAAATATGAAATACTAGCACGAAATTTTTTTAACAAATTAACAAATATAAATAACGTTTTGGAAATAATTACGTAAGAGAAAGGGTTGTTTCAAGTTCTCCACAAGTGTCTTATCTTGATTGTGTTTTTTTTTTTTGGTACATAAATTTTTTCACAACGAGAGGAAAATTATGCGTGGCAAGTTGGGTTGGGGGGGGTGTCATCCTCACACACTCACCCTGCTGAGGCTGTGAATTTGACATGTGGATGCACCACATCCATTGCCTTTTCCCACCCCTTTTTTGTAGTTGCCATTGGCTACTTTTTGGGTTTTTTTTTCTTACATCTAACAAATATCTCATACACCCAGCAATAAGTGGTGTAATTTCGAAATTGCCCTTTAGGAAAACCTTAAGTTTCGTACAGGATAGATTCTTGCACCACTTTGCTTCTTTTTCGTGCACCATTCAGCTTCATACGGATTGACAATATGCATGTAGGAAATCCGTATGAACCATATGGATTGACAATTCGTATGAGGCATATGGATTGACAATCCGTATGTCTCATACACATTGGCAATCCGTATGAGTTATATGGATTATTAATTCATATGAAGCATACATATTGTCAATTAGTATATTTCATATGGATTGGTGTAACAAAGAAAAAAAAACTTACCTTCACTGCTTCCAAACCGCGACGACGACCATAATGAAGTCAAAGATAATGCAGCTACCAAACCACTGCGAGCCAATGGAAGAAGGAGGTCCGCAAAGAAGATCAAACGATGGAGGTGAGAAAAAACAAAGAAGAACAAGCAAAAATGAAGAAGGGGTAAGAGGGTAAAGTTGAAATTAAAAAAATTTGAATGCTGTATTGGATTATTGAATAGTGTAGAAAGAAAAATCCCTACTTTTCTGTTTTTGGTCATAAGCAAATGGGCCTCTATTGGGATGGTTTTTTAGTTGGAGGCCCTAGGCTGGTTCCGTTACACTGTCCATTGTCTAACTTCTTTTTTTTCATTTGAGTCCAAGACAGCAAGGAAAAGTTGTAGGTTGACACCTATGAAAAAAAAGTGTAGGCTCTTTTTCTTAATTATGCTTGTAATCCTTTTTTATTTTTCAAACACTTTTTTTTACTATGATTAACACGATTTTGTTTTTCTGTAGCAAGAATGCCTAATGTTTAACCAATAGTCAGACTAATTCTTTTCAAGGCGTAAAAATTATCAAAATGGGTTTTATTTCTTCCAAGTTTTCTCCATTTACATGATTAAAAATTAAATCCTTGACAAGAAATCCAATTATCTATCAAATTGTGTTTGATCTTGTTGGTATTAGTGGACAATTTTGATCTCTCAATACCTATTTATGTATAATATCTTAACTATTACAATTAAATCTATTTATTAGTTCAATATTTAGAGTTAAAGGCATCTAGTAATAGGAAATTAAAACGCCACTTTGGATGTGTCAGGAAAAACCGAATCATTCAATTTCACTAATTTCATTTAGGAATCAAATAATTTTCTATATGCATAAATTTGGAATTGAATCCCTAATGACATACTTCAAAGATTTGTCTCATAATTATGTCACACCACGCATATTAATAATTTATTAATTCAAAGGATTAGTGCAATAGTGTAAGATCTCATTACATTTACATGAGTGAAAATGATGTATTTAATCGGGGAGAACTTGTATTCGATTTTCACCATGTAAAATTTCATTGGGTCAGTAACAATTACGTACACTACTAAAATAATAGGTTTTAACATCGTCCTGTTAACATCATGAAAACCGATGTTACAAATTGTGCGGTGGCATTTCTGTTGGTGCTTCTCATATGTCAATGTTTTTTGCTGCTGCATTGTTGTCCGTTCAGAACAGTTACTATTTATGTTATGCCCCAGAAGTGGCAGCCCATCTGACAAGTAATTGGGTTAGTGAAAAGTACAAGATGGATCTTTAGCTGATTTAGATTGTGAGTTTCATTTATATAAATCCAATAATCTCTGTTATTTGTACTTTTGTAGGAATAACCTTACATTTTGTAGCAAGATGAACATTGTCTGAATTTGGGATTCTTGGGATATGTAGAATACACACGTGGTTGGGTTCAATAATCAAATAACAAAATGCCTCCATTTTCCCTGTCTTGGTTTGATCACTTGGATGAGAATGAGGTTGGCAGATACACTGTAGTCCTTGCCACCGATTCTTGTATTTCTTTTGCAGGTTGGTCATTCATCAATCTCTTATAGTCTATATCTCACCACACCACCATTGAATCTTTTCTGAATTCAATGGCTTGGCTTACTGCTTAATCGTATGATAATGGCCTGGTGAAAGCTTGTTTCTGTACGGACCAACTTGACTGCAGAATTTTAGGTTCTTGTATTATTTACTTTAATGCAATAATTACTGCCAAGTGCTGGGGTAACAGTGAGGGCTGAGAACAGAATACGTTATTGGTTGATGAAATAGGACGTGGTTGATGGTAATTGGAAGAAATGAGATTTGTCATAAAACTTGTCTATACTAAAACTTATTTCTATAATAATTCACCTTCACATATTTTTAAGAAATATTGATTTCAAAACCATTTTGGAGTCATTTTTTCGTGATTAGTTTTATAAGTAAAACATAAAAAATGGAACCATACAAACCCGTGGCTTTCTTGAATGTTTGTCACTTCATTCAGTTGATAGTGGGATTCGGTCTTTAGATTCCATTAGGGTGTTTTCGTGTAAAGCCCATTTCTTGTGCCTTATTCACTTTCCAACAAATAAGTGCATTTTTTTTTTAGAATCAAATACGAATTCCATAGGAGATAAAATAGGGAATGTACTAACATAGGGTTATAATATATGCTCCAAAATGTGCAAAAACTGAAGTTTCTGCTTTCTTATGAAAAGTTTCTGCTTATATTTTTCGATGACTACTAACATTAGTGAAGAACAATTGTCACTGTATATTTACATCTTTCTGAATGGAGGCCCGGCTCGCGTCGTTCCAACAACCGGCGGGGAGCACCTCAGTATACGATCGCAACATTTTTGTTTATCTTTGATGACATAATGTTTTCTTCGTAATAAGGATTAATGAGTCTAATTACATAATCATGTACATATGATGGTATGAATATTTAGTTATAAAATTTGTCACTTTTACTTTTAAGTGATCTTCCTCTAGTAATGTGAATTCTTTTGCATTTGCAGTCATTAATGCCGGTGTTGCCGGATGTAGCACTGGTCTTGCTCTAAGTTTTCTAGGTATCTTTTATTTGTTTATTTATTTATTCAAATTGATCTGTTTGCCCTCTTTTTGAAATATATAAGAAAGAATTAGGATAAAGGATTTGCCAATCTGACTATTATAAACATGTCTGAGTTTCATTTCTAGATTTCTTTGAGTTTGCTTGTTTATCTTCTATTTCTTATTGCATACCACAATATCTCAAAAGAGAAAAATTAAATTAATTTGTGTTTGCAATATAATTTATAATAGCACATATATATGACGTGTATATAGCATACAATTATTGGTTCATAATATATATCTGTTCTTGCCAAAATCTGGAAATTCCACGTGTGGGCTTGATGTGACCTTGGTAGATCCCAAATTCTATGACGCCAGAGTAGAGTTAGGCTTTGCTCAGAGGAGGGACCTGCAAAACAAAGGAAAAACACTTCGACGCTCAAGTCAGAACATTGAATTTGTAAAGATGACCAAGTGTGGACTCGGTCTAGTGTATGGAGAATAAGGAACTTGAGTAATGCATTCAAGTGTATGTGAGAAAGAGAGAAGGAGAGGTATTCTATGAGGATACTGAATGAGAGTGGGATGAATGAGAGATGTGTATGAAATGTAGTGTGTAGGATTCAGTGTGGAGTTTCGAGTGAGTTAGAGAGAACCTGGAGGGTTGTATTTATAACGTGGAGTGGACCTTGGGCCTTTGCTTATAGATAGTCTGTTGATAAGATAATAATACAAATAATAGCAGGCAGTTATCTTAATTTAAATTAGAGATAATGTGTACCTTGTTGATATACTGTTACTTGTAGATAAGTAACAATTAGTAGATAACTTGTTGAGATATGATAAGATAAGGTGGTTACACCTATTTGAATATCCTTGCATATAGATAGGCAGTTAACGAGGAGAGAGAATATTGTTGATGTCCGGGCTCCTGTAGAGAGTCGACGTCCGTGCTCCTGTAGCGGTATTGACAAGCAACTCGGACATTGTGTCTGGACTGGCCCCTGGAGGCTGAATAAGCGCCTATTAATGAGGCAAGACTGACATGGAGGGTGTCCACGTGTATATTGACATTTATGAGGTGTCCACGTGTCATTCTACTATTTTGACTGTACATAAGCCCCCCAGCATCTGAGCCAATTTATGGGCGAAAAAGAATGAAAGAGCATAAAAGCAATGTGTCCGGTGTCATAATAAAATTGTCAGCCCCCGAGGGTGGACATAAAGTTGTCGAGGTTGATGTCTTCAAAGGTCGATCAAAACTTTAATTGTTATTTTGGATTTATGAACCCCATGCAATCAGTATAGTCCACGGAGAGAGAGCTTAATCTTGACTTTATTGGATAAGTCTGACTTAGGCAGTAAATGATCATGATTTTCGGACCGTCTGATGTGATTTTTGAAGATATGCTCAATCCCTCCATAAATGTTGGCTGTCGTGTGCCGCCCACGCTTATTACTCACCCCCACGTGTCACTCCAGGAGAGGCCACGTTTTATTGGGATCGTGCGGTAGTGGAGGTAGTAACGGTTCAGTCACAATGCGTGCTTCTAGGAGACGTTTCGCTCTCCCGCCCAAGTAACCGTCGAGCTTCCTTTTACTTTAAATTGCAGCAATTCCGCCATTGTCACCTCCACTTGTGTCCTTGCTCTCTGCACTTCTACTTCAATCTTCTTCTTCCCAAACCGCAAAACTTCTTTTTCCTCTGAAAATGTTTGAGTCACCCATCTCCGATTCTGCCTTGGGTATGGGGGGTAGCGACTCTGGTGGCTCTGTTGAGCAGTGCATAATGAGCGATGTGATCTCCATTGGAGATTCTTCTGAGGAGGATGTCCATGGAGGAACTTCTGAGGGTTCCCTCTCTTCCAGGCCAAGGATGAGGCAAAACATCATCGATGGAGTTGGAGCTTTTCTTCACGCATGTTACGGTCCCTGTGTTAGGTCATCATCAACGATTCTAACCATCTGCCGCAAAGGAGATGTTTTTGCAGAAAGTCTCCGTCCCAATGAAGGAGATAAAGGTGTAGAAGCTCATCCTCAATATCTCTGTTGGGGCAGACGGGAATCCTCTCCTTACCACTCAGAGGAGATCGTCTCACCAGCACCGGGTGGAGATCCTCTCACCAGATCCTGAGTGAAGATCGTCTCATTGGAGCCATTAGGGCATATGAGTAGGCTAGAGACTAAGGAAGATGACAAAACTAGAGTGTGGGTTATGTTTCTTTTGTTTTCCTTTGTTTTGCTTTTTAGCCTTGAAGGTTTTTGTAAGACTTTTAACAAATTAATGAAAGTATGCTCCTTTTGCCCCAATTCTTCTATGTCTTCTTTTACTTGCACAATTTCTTCGACTATTGGTTTGTGTTGGCAACTTCGCAATTTGCTTGACTGTATGTTGTTCAATCTTGAGATTCTGTGATTGAAAATGTCCCAAATTGTTTGCTGAAGCTTGGAATACATTGAACTGTAAAAACAAGATGACTCAAATCTTGTAACGTCAAGCTTGATCTTTGAACTGTTATCGGTTTTCTGCATTTACAAATGACTATGCTTGTAGTCTTGCTTGTTGAGGTTCCCGATTCCAGTGCATGCTAAGAATGCATCTTAGATTTTAGAAGTGTCGAGGATTGACCATGAACTTTTAAGATTATATCTTGAATCTGTACTATTGAGGATATACTTTTTTGTCAAGGTTCCAACCACATGCATCAAGTGCTAATGGCATGTCGAGGGTGGTTTTTAGACAATTATCCTGCAAAATAAAATTATTCCTGCAAAACAAAAATATCCTATGGTATCGTATGTCGAGGTTCCATAGGAGTTAGAGTTCCAAGAATATGAACTTGGACATTTGTATGCTAAAAATGTTTCTTTGTAGCTCATATTCCTGCATCAATAGAAGTTATGAGTACTGAAATCATTGTAATGAAGCATTTAGTACCTTGTTTTTCCTTAATAGATAAGTTGATGAAAACAAGGTTGACCGCAAATTAATCTCGAGTTTTGAGAGTTATGGGTCATCAAGAATTGTTGATAACTATGCGGATTAATGGTATAATTTTACGCATTAGGATTCCATTAATACCAAGAAAACTTACTTGGTTTTTATGTCAAATATATTCCTGCAAGGAAAAATATAACAAGGATAACATATGCTGAGGGTAGACATAGTTGTACCTTATAGCTGTCAAGTTTGATACCAGTGGAGTTGTCTATGCTGGTTTTGTCAGGACTCATCAAGACATGGTCTTGGGCTTGCCTGAGAGTATTCCAGTAGTGTGTCTACCCTGGACTTTTAGTGGTTGACCGAAGCTTTTAGGATTTTATGAACCTTGACAGTCTACCTTGGCTCGGATTTTATAAACCTGTATAGGTGAAAGTCGACCAAGACTTGGGTTTATGAACCTGTAAAGGTGAAGGTCGACCAAGACTTGGATTTATGAACCTGTAAATGTCCCAGGACAAATTCCAGGATTGCCAACCAACGCTCTAGCCTTACGAACCTAGATGGTTCTGCATAGTTTGGTTGGATTACCGAAGCAGACCTTGGACCAAGGACAGGCCTTGGAATTTCTGTGCCGACCAACACTCTAGTCTTACGAACCTAGACGGTTCTACGTAGTTTGGTCGGATCACCGAGGTAGACCTCGCACCAAGGACGGACCTTGAAATTTTTGTGCTGACCAACGCTCTAGTCTTACGAACCTGGACGGTTCTGCGTAGTTTGGTCGAATCACTGAGGCGGACCCCGGACCAAGGAAGAACCTTGGAATTTTGCGTCGACCAACGCTTTAGCCTTATGAACCTGAACGGTTATGCGTAGTTTGGTCGGATCACCGAGGTGGACCCCGGACCAAGGACGGACCTTGGAATTTTGTGCTGACCAACGCTCTAGCCTTAGGAACCTGGACGACTCTGCGTAGTTTGGTCGGATCACCGAGGCGGACCTCGGACCAAGGTCGGACCTTGGAATTTTGTAGTCAACCGGGAAATCGGAATTACTGACTGTATGTCCAACCAAGGGGCTGCCCTGGATTTTATTGGAGGTTCAACTAAGGAAGCCCTATGATTTTACGAACCTTTGGAGAGTACCCGGACGTGTCCACCCTGATTAATAAAACTTGCCAAGGACGGACCCTGGTCAAATTACCAAGATATGATCTTGGGTTTTTGTAGAGGCTGGACCTGGAAGCACACTCAAGCAATAATATTGTCAAGCATTATGTAATATTGACATAAGTGAAAGATAAAAAGGATATGTTTTGTTGATGTAGTCTTTAATACATCTGATGATTCCTCGGATGTGCCTTATTAAAACCTTTTCAAGTGAAAAACCCAGTGGGAAAAAAGGACTTGAAATAGGAAAAAGAGTACACCATCCGGTCCTGAATTCTTTAGCTGAAATAGAACTTCAAGTGGGTGGCATTCCAGGTTCTTGAGATGTCTTTGCCATTGAGTTCCTGCAATTTGTAGGCGATGTTGTCCAAGCTAGTGACAACTCTGAACGAGCCTTCTCAGTTTGGTCCGAGCTTGCCTGCACGGGGATCCTTTCTGGCTTCCCCTTGGACACGCCAGACTAGGTCGCCTGGCTGGAAGTTCGGGGTTGTACTTTGGAGTTGTATCTTCATGTCATGCTGAGCTTGGCCGCTTCCTCTTTGACTCTGGCTATGTCTCGAAGTTCTTCGTTGGTTTCCAGCTCAACCCTCATATTGTCCTCATTGCACTGTTCTTGAAAAAGCATCCTTCTAGTTGAAGGTTCTCCTACCTCGACAGGGATCATGGCATCAGTTCCATATGTCAGGCGGAAAGGAGTCTCCTTTGTAGTTCTTTGAGGTGTACAATGATATGCCCAGACTATGCTAAGTAGTTCCTCCCTCCAGAGCCCTTTGGACTTGTCAAGTCTAGTGCAAAGGGCTTTAAGAATGACTCTATTTGCCGCTTGTGCTTGACCATTGGTCTGGGGGTGTTCAACAGAAGTGACCGATTTTTTGATATCTAGTCTTGTAAGGAAATCTTCATATGTTTGTGCTTTAAACTGTGTTCCGTTGTCAGTGATGATGGCGTAGGGTAGACCATACCTGCATATAAGATTTTTCCAAGTGAAGCTTTCTACCTCACTGGCAGTTATCTCCCGAAGTGGCTTTGCTTCGATCCACTTAGTGAAGTAGTCGATGGCAACCAGCAAAAATTTTATCATCCCGGGAGCTTTTGGAAATGGTTTCAAGATGTCCATCCCCCACATGGAAAAAGGCCAAGGAGCAGAGATCGTATGAAGGTTATCGGGGGGAATCCATGGGATATCTGCAAATGCCTGACACTTTTTGCATCTGCGTATGAAGTTGCAAGCGTCCGTCCTAAGTGTTGGCCAATAGTATCCTGCTCGTACTACCTTTGTGGCTAAGGATCATCCTGCTGTGTGGAGTCCGCATATTCCTTCATGAAGCTCTCTCAAGACGTAGTCAGCCTGTGATCTGTCCCGACATTTGAGTAGAGGTGTTGTCAGCCCTCTTTTGAATAATTCATTGTCAATGATGACATAGTAGCTAGCTTTCCGCTTCAACCGTCTGGCCTCACTTTCATCTGCTGGAAGTATTCCCTTTAAGAGAAAATCCCTATAAGGGGTCATCCAAGTGGACTCCTGAATTTCGAGGGTCATTACCACTGAGGTGTCAATGGTAGGTTTCTGGAGTGTCTCCTGAATGATTGTCTTGAGGTGCCTAGTCTGCTTGGTGCTAGCTAGCTTGGACAGCAAGTCTCGAGGTATGTGATGCATTTCAAAACACTCGAAGCTGTCAATAAGTGTTTTGGCCAGGTGATAATACTAGAGGAGTATGGCTTCCTTAGTTTGATATTTGTCTGCTATCCGTCCCTGGACAAGCTGTTAGTCGGAGTAGCATCTCAGGTATTGAGCATCGACTTCCTTAGCGAGTTTGAGTCCTGCAATGAGTGCCTCGTACTCGGCTTGATTGTTGGAAGCCTTGAAATTGAGCTTAAGGGCTTGTTCTAGCGAGATGTTACCAGGTCCTTCTAGTATGATGCCTGCTCCACTTCCCTGTACATTGGACGCTCCGTCCACGTAAAGGTTCCACTAGTCTGGGGTGGATTCTTCTTTCCCAGCAAATTCTGCTAGAAAGTCTGCCATGAATTGTGCCTTTATTGGGCCACGTGGCTCCTATCGAATGTCAAATTCTGACAATTCGACCGACCATGCTACCATTCAACTTGCCAGTTCTGGTTTTCTGAGTACCTGTTTAATAGGATAATTAGTTTTAACTATTACCTGGTGACTTTGAAAATATTGTCTGAGGCGTTAGGCTGAAGTGATCAATGCCAAGGCTATATTTTCAATCATTTGATAGTGCTTCTAGGCATCATGTAGCATGCGACTGGTGAAATAAATGGGGAGCTGACGCTTCCCTTCTTCTTGGATGAGTGCTGAGCTGATGGCGTCGTCTGTTGCAGAGAGGTATAAGAGCAATGGTGTGTCCTGTCGAGGTCGACTCAGGACAGGTGGTGCAACAATTGTTTCTTTGAACGTCATGAAAGCTTGCTCACAAGTGTCATCCCAAAGGAATGGCGTTGTCTCGGTGAGCAACCTATAAAATGGTTTTGCTTTCTCAGATGGCTTAGGGAGGAATCGGGACAATGCGGCTAGTCTCCCGTTCAGCTTTTGAACTTCGTTGACATTGGTCGGGCTACGCATTTGTAATATGGCTGAGCACTTGTCCGGGTTGGCTTCAATACCTCGGTGTGTTATCATGAAACCAAGGAATTTGCCGCCACCTACCCTAAATGTGCACTTTTCAGGATTAAGGCGCATGTCATACTTCCGAATCTCCTCAAATACTTCTTCTAAATCTGCTACATGCTGGGTTACACTCTGAGACTTGACAACCATGTCATCTACGTATACCTCAACGTTGCGTCCAATCTGCCTTTTGAAAACACGGTCCATCAGTCGTTGGTAGGTGGCCCCTGCATTTTCGAAAGGCATGACTTTGTAGCAATAGTTAGCATCTTCAGTGATGAAGGCAGTCTTTTCTTCGTCTGGAGCATGCATTCTGATTTGATTATAACCAGAATATGCGTCCAGGAAGCTTAGGATGTGGAACCCGAACGCCCCATCTACGAGTCTGTCAATGTTGGGTAACGGGT
This sequence comes from Glycine tomentella, assembly GCA_007407185.1. NCBI lineage: Eukaryota > Viridiplantae > Streptophyta > Magnoliopsida > Fabales > Fabaceae > Glycine > Glycine tomentella. The sequence continues at coordinate 691,898 of PYAF01002271.1, forward strand.
ATGCGTCCTTGGGACATGCTTTGTTGAGATCTGTAAAGTCCGTACACATGCGCCATTTGCCACTGGCTTTTTTTAACCATGACAACATTGGCGAGCCATGTAAAATACCTGACTTCTCTAATGAAATTGGCCTTGAGTAACTTGTCGATTTCCTCTTTGACCGCCTTTTGTCGTTCTTCTCCCATGTTTTGCTTTTTCTGTGCAACAGGTTTGGCTTGTGGACAAATGGCTAACCTGTGACATATGACACTAGGGTCAATGCCAGGCATGTCAGATGGTTGCCAAGCAAATAGTGATGCATTTTTCTGGAGCACAACAGCTATATACCTGTATTCATGACTGGTGAGCCCTTTGCTAAGCTGCGTGCATTGTCCGGGTTTGGGACCTAGTTGTAGCTTAACTAGCATTTCGATTAGCTTTGGTCCTTTGTCGACATTGTCATCGCGCGGATCCACGTCGAAGGCTTGACTATCACGGGCTACAAATACTGTTAGTGTAGAGCGAAACAAATTTTTATCAATATTCATTACCTAGGTGGTACCTCCCGAAGTGGTACCATGTCTGACCGGCTGTCTGCTGGGAGGATATGGTGCCACTCTAAGGCTCTCGACATAGCACTGTCTGGCTTGCTTTTGGTCTGCCTTTACGGTGACGATTTCTCCCGTTGCCGTAGGAAATTTCATTTTTAAGTGAGGGGTAGAGACTATAGCCCCCAACTAATTTAATGTCTTCCTACTTATCTGGACAAGGTAGGATGTATCGGCATCTACTATGTTGTACCTGATTGTGAAACTTCTGGATAGCAGACCCTGACCGAAGGTGGTCATTAAGTCGACATATCCCAGTGTGTCAACTCTCTCTCCTACAAAGCCTAGGAGAGGTTCTGAACAAGGCTGTATTGCTGACGATGAAATTTCCAGCTTCTAAAAGGTCTTCAATGTTGATTCAAGAGGATTCATGCATGAATGAACAAGGGTCAAGCTTTGGTGTTTTGTGCTTTCAACATGCCTCATTAAAAAGCACCAAAGAAGCTATGAAGTTCAATTTGATTCATGTAAAAGTGAAGATGTGTTTTCTGATAATCCAAGAGCATATCATGCATAATCAATCATCTAGGATTGTTAGATTGAAGGTCTAAGTAAAAGCAATTAACAAGTAAGACATTTAAAAAGCAAAGTTTTTGGAAAAATGATGTTTTCCTGCATTAATCGATTACAACATTGATGGCATCGATTATTTTGTTCTTCGTGCCTTCTGGAAAACAAATCAAGAACATTGTAATCGATTACATATCGAATTAATCGATTACATAGGCTAAAATGGAAAAATCATACTGACTGTCTTAATCGATTACATAAGTCCGTAATCGATTACATCTATGCCTATGGATTACAAATTCTGCTGATTTAATCGATTACATATTGTTTTAATCAATTACATAGTACATTTGAGAATATTGATCTGTTTGTCTTAATCGATTACCAAATTTCGTAATCGATTACTCAGTGCATTTTGAAAAACATGACTGTCTGCCTTAATCGATTACTTCACGGAATAATCGATTACATTGTTCATAGCTGAAACCTAGAACTTATCAAGAGCATTTTAATCGATTACATTCTTGGAATAATCGATTACAAATGCGAAATAATCGATTACAGAAGCGTGTTTAATCGATTTTTTTCAGTTAGAAAGCTGTTATAAATAGAACCCATTGCCCTGTGCTTTGTAAGATTGAATAATTCGTATTCTGGGCAATCACAAACATTCATGAGCTTTCTTTAGTGTGTTTCTGAGTTTCTAAAAGCATTTAGCCTTCACAAATTCGTATGGGTTTTTGGTTTTAAAGAAGTGAAGCATCATTGAGTTTCAAAGCTTAAGGAAAGGGATGCATTGAGTCTGTAATCATTCTTTCAACATGTTGAATCATTCACATGCATATGTTCTTTGGATTATCAGGTGAAATCTTTCCTTATTCTTTGAAGGTGTAAATCTTTTAATTGATTTCTGTAAAGATTAGCTTATTGTAAATTGGTTTCTTACATGAAGATTAGAGATAGTGTTTCTCTAAGGGCTGCTGAGTAGTGTTCTCAGTTTTGGGTTTGGTCTCTAAGGGTCTAATAGTGTTTTAGACTTCTGAACTTTATCTAGGGTTGATAAAGAGAGGCTTGTAATATCTTGTAAGAATATTATTTGCAATAG
>PYAF01002271.1:700999-721648 GCA_007407185.1 Glycine tomentella
TTCAAGGCAAAAAATATGATAACTTCTGCTTTATCTTCCGATGAATTTTTCAGGACTGTTAGGTGCAAAAGTGCCAAAGAAATGTGGGAATTGCTTGAAGTTACACATGAAGGAACTGAAGATGTGAGGAGATCAAGAAAGCACACTCTCATCCATGAATATGAAATGTTCAAAATGAGAGATGATGAGAACATCTCACAGCTTCAAACTAGATTCACCCACATTGTGAATCACTTGCTTGGACTTGGTAAAACCTTTGATGCTGAAGAATTGAACATCAAAATTCTCAAGTGTCTAACAATGGATTGGCAACCTAAAGTCACAGCCATTAAAGAATCTAAGGATCTATCTCAAATGTCAATGGCAGCAATGTTTGGTAAGCTTTTGGAATATGAGCTTGAATTATCTCAACTAACAAATAATGAAGATGTAGATAAAAAGCATAAGAGCATAGCATTAAAGGCTGCACCTTCAAAGATAAAAGAAGATGATAGTTCAAGTAAAGAGGAAGATGATGAAAATGTCAACCTTATTGTTAGAAAGTTTTCCAAATTTCTAAGGAAGAACAAGGGCAGAAAGCAACCATTCCAAAAGAAAAAAAATGACTACAAAAACAAGAACAACAACTCCTCCTCAATCACGTGCTTTGAATGTGGGAAGCAAGGCCATATAAAATCAGATTGTCCCTCATTAACAAAGAAGCCACAAGTTGAGAAGAAGTCAAGAAGAGAAGGGAAGCAAAAAAAGGCTTACATTGCTTGGGAGGATAATGAATCAACAAGTTCTAAATCCTCATCTGAAAAAAAAATTGAAGCTCACCTTTGTCTTACATCCACCATCAATGGAGATTGTGAATCATCAAGTACAAAATCAGAGGTAAATTCTGAATTTGATAGCGTTGTTGATGCATTTCATGAGATGCATTTAGAAGCTCAAAGGCTAGCTAAAGCAAACAACAAACTTAAGAGTGATCTAAGGTGGCATGTATCCAAATTTGTTGAATTGCAAGATGAGCTTTGTAAGTTGAAGGATGATTTCACGTTGTCAACACGCACTAAAACAATTTAACTATGTTAATTCTGTAGCACAGGATTAACCTAGGTCGACTCAGAGACACAATTAATATGGTTCTAGCTTCAATTTACGAATAACATTGAGGGAAAAATTTTATCAAACAGTTTATGTGCGTAAGTAAAACTTGCAAAAACGTAAACTAAAATTAAAGAGCAACATAGAAACTAACAGAATTCAAAAGAAGTAATGTCAAACAGAATTAAAGTATCAATCCAATTCACCTCACCAAGCAATTCGAATCATCATTGTTCTCAGAAATTTATCCTATTGTGAAAGTTCATCCAATCTCATTAGAAGCAACTCAATCGACTTAACCCCTAAATTGATTGAAATCACAACCCTAACTGAAATATCATCCAATTAATCTGTGATTAATATTCAAAATTAGGAAATGAATCCATAACCTAATCTGTTTTCAATCCTAAACGCATTCATAATCATGAAAACAGAATAGCAATTGAAGAAGAAGATGAACATTCACATAGGATTCGAAATACTAAACCAGAACTCAAATTCTCCTTGTGCTTGGGTTGGATCCTTGAATTGATTGAGGATTTAGCCTTCCATGATCATCATCAGTGAAAGCCCCATGAAATTATTGCATGAGAATGGAAGAATAGAAAAAATGAAAATGAAGAACAATGAAGAACAGTTGAGAGAAAATGAAGAACAAGGGTTTGATTCTAAAAACTAAAGAAAAGAAATATAAAACTTGTTTATTGAAATGTAAAGAGTGCTGCCCCAAGTTTCACTAAAGTCACTAATATATGTAGTGACTGAGTTCTGAAAATAAAATGGGCCACAAACAAACCCAACAATCTAATTATTTGCTATTTACAACCATGAAAGTCAAATTCGCAGCCCAAAATTACAAGTGCAGAGGCGCTAACTTCAAAGGTTAAAATGATCCTCTAATGATAGAATTGGCCCCGGGCTATTTCTATTAAACTTGTAGATCTTTTCGTTATCTTTCCAAGGACTCCTAAAATGCTCCATTCGGAGATCGGTAGCACCCTATAGGTCCTGCACAAGTCAGATACGTCAAGTGAGCAAGAATCCGAAAATACGCAACAATTAGCAATTTAGCCCACTTACTTGCCTAGGCCAAAAACTGAATTAGAATAGGAAAATAAAGGTCCAAGAGAGGTCAAATAAGCTAAGAAGGATAGAAAAATACTCAACTAAAAGCACTCTATCAAAGGAAGATCATGATAAGCTTCTCTCAAGTTACAAAGAAATTGGATGTACATGTTCCTCAACCAACTCTAAGGTTGATGATCTCAATAATATGCAAAAAGAATTTGATGAGTGTAAGCTATGTGCAGAAAAAGAAAACATGTGTTTACAAACTGAAAATAGTTACTTGATTGATTTGTTGAGAAAGTATTACAAAGGTAAATGCAACATAGATGAGTTACTAAGTGTGCAAAAGTTTGTTGGTGATACTTATGGATTGGGATATAAACATGGAGCTAGAACTCAAAACAAGCTTGTGTTTGTACCACCAAAACATAAGAATCAAAGACAACATAATCAAACAAATCTCTATCAAAGATTCACACATTCTAAATCATCAAAGAATCTTACTTGCAATTATTGTATGCTTAAAGGTTACATATCATACAAGTGCTACGCTAGAAGATTTTATGTTCCTAATGGTGAATGTATATGGGTTGAGAAAAGAAAGAAAGCAACTAACCCCTTTGGACCCAACTTAAATTGGGGACCCTATCTCTCTTTCTAAAATGACTTGTGCAGATGTGTCTTAGAGCAAAATCTTCAACTTGATACCTAGATAGTGGATGCTCAAGACACATGACTGGAGACATATCCATGCTAACGGATGTTGTACTTGAAGAAAAAGGATATGTTACTTATGGAGACAATAATAAAGGCAAAATAATTGGGCAAGGAAATATTGGAGATAGCTTGTCTACAAAGATTAAGGATGTGCTGTATGTTGAAAGGCTGAAACACAATTTGCTGAGTATTAGTCAATTGTGTGACAAAGGATTTAAAGTCACCTTCAACAATGAAACTTGCTTAATACATGACAGAAAAAGTGGCAAAGTGGCACACATTGGTAAGAGAAAGGGTAATATCTATGTCTTGACTATTGACCATTCATTCATACATAAAACCGATTGTTTGATGAGTAAAATGAATGAAACATGGTTATGGCATAGAAGAACATCTCACATAAACATGCATCATCTTAACAAGTTAATTAGAAAAGACCTAGTAATTGGTCTACCCAAGCTTAAGTTTGAGAATGACAGAATTTGTGAAGCATGTCAAAGAGGGAAGCAAACTAAAAACTCTTTTCAAAGTAAGAATATGATTTCTACTTCTAGACCTCTTGAATTGCTTCACATGGACTTGTTTGGTCCTTCTAGAACCATGAGCTTAGGAGGAAATTATTATGGACTTGTTATAGTGGATGATTACTCTAGATACACATGGACATTGTTCTTAAGATCCAAAAGCCAAGCATTCTCAGCTTTTAAGAAACTTGCCAAAGTTATTCAAAATGAAAAGGGATGTAACATTGTTTCAATTAGGAGTGACCATGGTGGTGAATTCCAAAATGAACACTTTGAAACGTTTTGTGAAGATTTTGGAATTAATCACAATTTTTCAGCTCCAAGAACACCACAACAAAATGGTGTTGTGGAGAGGAAAAACAGATCACTAGAAGAAGGAGCAAGGACTCTTTTAAATGAAACAAAGTTACCTAAGCACTTTTGGGCAGATGCTGTAAGTACGGTTTGTTATACTCTCAATAGGATTCTCATAAGGCCTATTTTAAAGAAAACACCTTATGAAATTTATAAAGGGAGGAAACCAAACATCTCTCACCTTAGGGCATTTGGTAGTAAATGCTTTGTTTTGAATAATGGCAAACACAATCTTGGTAAGTTTGACTCAAAAGCTGATGAAATTATCTTTCTAGGATATTCCTTGCAAAGTAAAGCTTATAGGGTCTTTAATAAAAGAACTTTGTGTTGAAGAGTCAGTTAATGTTGTATGTGATGAATCTAACCCTTCTCAAGTAGAAGTTTTGAGTGATAATGATGCAGAATACAAAGAAGAAAGACAGCAGCACATAGAAACCAAAAAGCTGGATGAAGATGAAACAAAAGAAGACACAAATCAAGAAACAGCTACACCTCAACACAAGGATTGGAGAACCTCAAGAGACCTATCATTGGACAACATTATTGGTGATGTATCAAAGGGAGTATCAACTAGATCTTCCTTAAGAAATCTTTGTTGCACCATGGCTTTTGTATCTCAAATTGAACCTAAAAACATTGAACAAGCCTTGTTAGATGAACATTGGTTGATTGCCATGCATAAGGAACTAAATCAATTTAAAAGAAACAATGTTTGGAAACTAGTACCTAGATCTTCCACTCACACACCTATTGGCACAAAGTGGGTATTCAGGAACAAACTGGATGAAAGTGGCATCATAATTAGAAACAAGGCTAGATTGGTTGCAAAGGGACACAACAAAGAGGAAGGCATTGATTATGATGAAACTTATGCTCCAGCTGCTAAGCTAGAAGCTATTAGATTACTTCTTGCATATGCATGTGTAATGAACTTTAAATTGTTTCAAATGGATGTGAAAAGTGCATTTCTTAATGGTTACATTGATGAAGAGATATATGTTGACCAACCTCCTGGTTTTGTAGATCATCAATATCCTAACCATGTGTACAAATTAAGAAAAGCATTGTAGGGATTGAAACAAGCTCCAAGATCTTGGTATGAGAGATTAAGTAAATTTTTGCTTGATCAATCATTCTCAAGAGGAGAAGTAGACAAAACTCTATTCATCAAAAGAAAGAACAAAGATATGTTGATGGTACAAATATATGTTGATGATATTATTTTTGGTTCTACTAACCATTCCATATGTAAAGATTTTGCAGCAAGCATGCAAAGTGAATTTGAAATGTCTATGATGGGAGAGCTTACATTCTTCCTTGGTCTTCAAGTTAAACAAATGAAGAATGGACCTTCCTAAGTCAATCAAAGTATTGTATGGAAATGTTGAAGAAGTTTGAAATGGAAAGTTGCAAAACTACAGCAACAGCTATGGGAACTTTCACCTATCTTGATTCGGATGAAAAAGGAAAAAGTGTTGATGAGTCAAAGTATAGGGGGATGATTGGATCATTGCTCTATCTCACAGCAAGTACGCCAGACATTATGCTAAGTGTTTGCCTATGTGCTAGATATCAAGCTAATCCAAAGGAGTCTCATCAAACAGCTGTGAAAAGAATCTTCAAATACTTAAAGTCCACTCCAAAAGTAGAACTTTGGTATCCCAAAGGTACTGCAATCACTTTAATAGGTTATTCTGACTCTGATTTTGCAGGATGCAAATTGGATAGAAAGAGCACAAGTGGTACTTGTCATATTCTAGGAAGCTCTTTAATTTCTTGGCAATGCAAAAAGCAATCTTATTTAGCATTATCAACAGCAGAAGCTAAGTATATATCAGCTGGAAGTTGCTGTGCTCAAAGTTTATGGTTGAAGCAACAACTTCAAGACTTTGGTGTAGAACTTCATCAAATTCCACTATTATGTGACAACACAAGTGCAATAAATATTTCCAAGAATCCAATCATGCATTCCAGGACAAAGCACATTGAAATAAGGCATCACTTCATTAGAGATCATGTACAGAAAGGTAACATTAAAGTTGAATTTGTTGATAGTAAGAATCAATTGGCTGATATCTTCACTAAACCTTTGGATAGGGAGAGATTCTTTACATTGAGAAATATGCTTGGTATTTTGGATGAATCAAGTTTATGCTAAGTGAAACTTCCATGACAAATTTCATTATGAGTTGAGGTAGACATTGCATGATTAAGAAGCAACTCAGACTTGATGTATAGAATGCTTGTTGAATGCTGCATAAAATCTTTGTTATTGAATAAAAGCTGACATAATCGATTACTATATGATTCTAATCGATTATTTTCACTTCGTATTCCAGAAAAACCATGCTTGCTCTGGAATAATCGATTAAATCGATACTTTAATCGATTACATGAAGACTACAGGCTTTTTTAAAATTCTGGAACTTCTTGGAATAATCGATTACCACAACGGGATAATCGATTATTCTGCCTCTGATGGTCTGAAAAATCTACCTCACTCTGTCTTAATCGATTAAAACAAATTATAATCGATTACACTTCGTCTTCAACAATCCACCTGCTCTGTCTTAATCGATTACATCAAATGGTAATTGATTACATCATTACTAACCTTTGATTTTCAAACTAAAATAATCGATTACACTATCGAAATAATCGATTATTGCTACAGTTACTGCAAAAATCTGACAGTTTTCAAAATCACCCAACAGCCATAAAGCACGATTTGCTACAATCAACGCCATTAAGGACACGATTTAAACCACAACAGCCATAATCCTTTCAAATTCCAACTGCTCACTAACCTTAAGTGCCTATAAATTGAAGCCTTGTGATATTGGAACCTCACAACCAACACAATTTCTCATATTCTCTGAAACCTTCTTATTCCTTGTTTCTATCCTGTCCTTTGTGCTTTCCATTAGTTCCTTTTCTAACCCTAATTATGTCTACATCCAAAAGGGTCAACAAATCCAAAAGGAAAGCTGATGCTCAGCCTTCAAATCTTGTAGTTCAAAGGCTTGATCATTGGTTCACCAACGAAGCGGATAGGATGAACTATATGCAGTTTAATGCCACCAAACTCCTGTGTCCACCCAAATACCTCAATCCTGCTTGGTTTATTCAAGAAGGATTTAACTTTCCTCACCTTCTAGAGCAACAAGGATTAACCAAATTTGTCCAAATGAAAGGAACTTTTTATCCTGATTTGGTCAAAGGCTTTTACACCTGTTCTAAAATCACCATGCACGGAACGATCCTCACTCAAGTAAATGGTGTTGCCATGGAGATTACACCTGAGATATGGCATGAGGTAGCTGGAATCACTTTTGATGGTGAACGAAGATTTGAAGAGAAAGACGAGGGCTACAACAAAATGGAGACGTATAGGAGTATGCTTATTGATCCACATATGAATGTGAGATTAAGGCTAAGCACTGGCCCCATGACACATGAAGACCGGTTGCTGCACTACATCATTACCTACATTCTTACCCCACGGACCTCCAATCATGCTCAAGCTACGGACGATGATCTTCAAGTGGTGTATGGACTGAAGAAGGGAATAAAGCTCAATTGGATCATGATAATTCAAGAAGTTATGCAGAAATCCAAGAGACTAGTAAGCTACCTTTTTCCTTATGCTGTTTTGGTATCTCGATTCATTGACTATTTTCAATTTGATGTATCAAATGAAGTTATGGATGACACCAATGCAAGCAATAGTCAAATTAAGGAAAAGCATCTTACTAAGCTTGGTATGGTTAAAACCCCCTATGGCTAGCAAATGGCTGGAAAGCCTGTGCCTTTAAATGAGGAAGAAGGAGAAGAAGAAGGCAATGAAGGAGAAAGACATCAATTAGGGGAAGCTGAAGAAGCTCAAGAAGAACCCACTGAACCGCATTATTCACCATTTGAATCTCTAATGATTCAGAAAATGGATGCTTTGTTTTCACTCCATCATGAACAACGGGATGAAGTGAATACTTCCCTTGAAGAACTCAAGACAAGGATGAAGAACATTGAAGACAAGATCTTTAGGGATGAGTCTAGGATGGATTGAGTCTTGCCTTAGTATGTTTTGTGTTTGATGTTTAGTTGTTTTGATATGTTCCAGTTTATGTTACTTGTTTTGTTAAAATTCTGTTCTAGTATGTTTCTTTATGTGTGGTTAAATTCAATCTTAGTTCAATATGTACTTTCCTTGACAGTAATGAAAGCATTTCCTTTTTCAATTCTTGTTTGTGTTTTTAATTTGATATGCCAAATAGGGGGAGTATATGAAAGAATTGATTATAATATGAAAAGGAATTGGTTATAAGAATCTTTAAGTCAGGGGGAGTAGAAGTAAACAAAATGGTGACTTGTTTGTTTTGAATGAATAATGAATTGACTTTATGGATCATGTCTAGATTTAACACTTGATCTTTGCAAGTGCTAAGAAAACTTTTCAGGTTAACAAGGTTAACAATTTCTTCCTAAGTAGCATGTTTCATCAATTGAGTATTTGGCATGCTCAAATCAAAAAGGGGGAGATTGTTAGGAATGATGAAGAATCAAGTTGAGGAAGATCATGAAGAATCAAGTTTAGGATGATCACAAGTTTTGATTTTACATGCCAACTCAAATTGATGGCATATGTATTTTGTTCAAAGCTTGGTTCAAGAAGTTATAACCTCTTATTCCTCACATAGGTTGATTAAGCCATGCATACATTCATTCATTAATTCATGATTAAGTCATATGAATTAGTAATTAGTTGGTATGACATTAAGGCATTAAAGAATTTCATAAAAAGTATTTTTCACTGTTTTAATCGATTGCCAATATGATATAATCGATTAAAAGCATGTAAACAGAACTGCATATTGTCATATGAACACTTTAATCGATTACCAATAATTCGTAATGGATTACACTAGTTTGACTATGTTAGAGTCATTCTGTGATAATCGATTACTTCACGGAATAATCGGTTATCTGTGTATCTGCATAATTTTTGGAAGCATTTTTATCTGGTTTAATCGATTACCAGATTGTTGTAATCTATTAAATATGCTTTGATAAGTTTTTCACACTTCCTGTGATAATCGATTATTTGAGACATTAATCAATTACATCAGTGTATAAGAAAATCTTGACCTCCTGGAATAATCGATTACGACATGAGTTAATTGATTATTTGTTCTTGAGATTTTTTCCAGATTTCTGATGAACACTGTAATCGTTATTTTAGAACTTTAAACGACTACATGAGTTAAAATAATCGATTACAGGTAGTTAATTATGTTTTTTATAAATAGAAGGAGCTCATTCTGTTTGAAAGAGTTCTGAGTTTTCGAACAAGCCTTGTGAAAGTCACTTTCTGAGTAGTCTTAAATCACCAAGGCATATAAGAAACAAAAATTCTTAGTAGATTCAAGATTCATGAAGACTTTCATTTGTTGAGTCATCTACTTCATGAGAAGCTTTTGTTGAACCAATTTTTGTCAAAAGATTTCATCAAGAAAGATCATGACATTCATTCTCAATCTGGTTTGATCATTTAAATTCGTTCATTGTGTTAAGGATATTGAGGTGATATCTTTCTTGAATCAATTTCATTGTTGTTTTGATTAAAACTGTATATTTTGTTGCTGTTTGTTCATATAACAAATTGTAATCTTTAAAGCATTGCTAGATAGGTTTCTAGTGGTTAGAACAGAGAGGGGATCTCTGGTTCTTAAATCTTTTGAAAAGTCTATAGGTTTAGATTTTGAATTTTACCTAGGGTGGGTAAGAGAGATCTTTGTTTGCTTGTAAAGATACTATATTTGTTATAGTGGAAACTCTAATCAAGGTTGATTAGAAGTAAAACTGGATGTAGCCTCCGGGGTTGAAAGGTGAATCAGTATAAAACTTGTGTGTAATTGTATATTTCTGTTCATACTCATATTGTTCTTGAAGTATTATGCTTGTTCATATCACAAGATTGGTTATAGCTCAAGAGTGGTGTGATTGAGATAAAAGTTGTTTTTAAAGTTAGATTTCTTAATTGGGGTAAGATACTATCCTTCTTTCAAAGACCTCCGCTGTGATTAAAATTTGTTTTAAATTTTAAAAACTTTGAGGTAAAACCAATTCCCCTCTTGGTTATTTGCATAAGTGTTCATTCTATTTTAAAAAAAGTTGAGTCTGAGTGAGAAGAAGTAAGAAAGAAAGAGATGCTCGTGTAAACTTTGTGATATACATATTCTAAAATTCTCAAGTGTACCAAAGGATGAAATTAGTGAGATAATCAAATGTGTTGAGTGTTATTGAGATTTACATGAGTTTTGAGTTTTGATACTCATTGTTTGAAGAAATATTCAAGCTAGTGCTCAAAGAAGCAATCAAGAAAGAGTGGTAGTCATCTTTTGCATATAATCTCAGGTTGATTGAATCATTCATATCATTGTAATTGCTAAGGATTATAAGGTGATATCTTTCTCGAACTTAAAGCTTGAGTTTTGGTATTATTGATTGTATAATCGTGTTGTATTTCCATATAACATTTGAATTCTTTAAAGCTTTTTCTAGAAAGGGTTTCTAGAGGGAATCTCTGGTTCTAGATCTTTTGAAAAGTCTATAAGGAGTAGATTTTGATTTTACCTAGGGAGGGTAAGGGAGATCATTTTGTAAGCTTGTGAAGAACAGATATTTGTTATAGTGGAACTCTAACCAAGATTTGGTTGGAAGAAAACTGGATGTAGCCTCCGGGGTTGAGAGGTAAACCAATATAAATCTTGTGTGCATTAGATTTCAGTTTATATTTCATTAAATTCTTGAAGTATAGAATTTGTTCATCATATAAACTTGGTTACTGCACAAGAATAATTTGATTGATGAAGTAAATTGACTTATAATTGGTTTTAAATTGATACGATCCTTTTGAAGTCTTCCGCTATTATAAATTTTGAAAGGAAATTTTAAAACTCTGAGGTAAAACCAATTCATCCCCGCTCTTGGTTTATTTGCATAAGTGTTCATTGTATTTTCAGTTGGTATTAGAGCTGGTTCTTGTAATTTGCTCAAGATCTTTTTTTAAATCTTTGACAATGAATACTAATCAAATAACATTCATGGAGGGAGCCTCATTGAATAGACCACCTTTATTTGAGGGAGAACATTTTAGTTTTTGGAAAAACAGAATGCAAATCTTCATCCAATCAAATGACCCGGGTGCTTGGAATTGCATTGAAAAAGGTCCTTTCATTCCTACCAAAGTTGTTGATGGCATATCAATACCTAAAGAATGGGATGAAATGTCTGAAATAGAAAAGAAATTGGCTCAATATGATTTCAAGGCAAAGAACAAGATAACTTCTGCATTATCTTCCGATGAATTTTTCAGGACTGTTAGGTGAACAAGTGCCAAAGAAATGTGGGAACTACTTGAAGTAACACATGAAGGTACAAATGATGTGAGAAGGTCAAGGAAACACACTCTCATCCATGAATATGAAATGTTTAAGATGAGAGATGATGAGAACATCTCACAGCTTCAAACTAGGTTCACCCACATAGTGAATCACTTACTTGGGCTAGGGAAGACTTTTGATGTAAAAGAGCTGAACATCAAGATTCTTAAATGCCTAACAAGGGAATGGCAGCCTAAAGTCATAGCCAAAGAATCAAAGGATTTATCAAAGATGTCCATGAGAGCTATGTTTGGTAAGCTCCTTGAGTATGAACTTGAATTGTCTCAATTAACTCATGGTGAAGATGTAGATAAAAGGCATAAGAGTATAGCATTAAAAGCTGCACCTTCAAAGATTGAAAGAGAAGAAGATTCAAGTGAAGATGATGATGATGAGAATATGAATCTCATTGTAAGGAAGTTTACCAAGTTTATGAGGAAAAATAAAAACAGAAGGCAACCACAACAAAATAAAAAAAGTGACAACACTAACAAGAACAACAACTCCTCATCCATCATCACTTGCTTTGAGTGTGGAAAGCAAGGTCACATAAAATCTGAATGCCCCTCATTAACAAAGAAGTCACAAGTTGAGAAGAGATCAAAAAGGGATGGAAAGCCTAGAAAAGCCTACATTGCTTGGGAGGACAATGAATCCACAAGTTTTGAGTCCTCTTCAGAAAAATAAGTTGAAGCTCACCTATGCCTTACATCTACCATTTGTTAAGAAGAAGAAACATCAAGTACAGAATTTGAGGTAAATTCTGAATTTGAAAATTTAGTTGATGCTTTTCATGAGATGCATTGTGAAGCTCAAAAACTAGCTAAAGCAAACAACAAGCTTAAGAGTGACTTAAGATGGCATGTATTCAAGCTAGCTGAATTGCAAGAAGAACTTTGTAAATTGAATGAGGAACATAACAAGCTTCTTTCAAGTTGCAAGGAAAATGGATATACATGCTCCTTAGCCATCTCTAAGGTTGATAAATGCAATGAATTGCAGAAAGAATTTGATGAGTACAAGCTGAGTAAAGAAAAAAATATGGTTTTACAAATAGAGAATAGTGATTTGGTTGATTTACTAAGAAAGTATTATAAAGGTAAATGCAACTTAGCTGAAATGCTAAGTGTTCAAAAATATGTTGGTGATACATATGGTTTGGGATACAAGCATGGATCAAAGGCTAAAGGTAAAATCGCGTTTGTACCACCAAGACATAAGTACCAAAGGCAGTACAATCAACCAAATTCCTATAATAGATCTTATCTTGCTAATTCATCAAAATCTCTTACTTGCAATTATTGTATGTTAAAAGGTCACACTTCATATAAATGCTTTGCTAGAAGGTTTTATGTCCCAAATGGAGAATGTGTATGGGTTGAGAAAAGAAAAAAAGTAACTAACCCCTTTGGACCCAACTTAAATTGGGTACCCTCTTCCTCTTCTTAATTTGAATTGTGCAGGTGTGTCTTGGAGCAAAATCATCAATTTGGTACCTAGATAGTGGCTGCTCTAGACAGATGACAGGGGACATATCCATGCTCAATAATGTAGTACTCAAAGATGGAGGATATATGACCTATAGGGATAACAATAAAGGCAAGATTATTGGAGAAGGCAATATAGGAGACAGCTTTACTACTAAGATCAAGAATGTCTATATGTTGAAGGGATCAAGCACAATCTATTAAGCATTAGTCTAACAAAGGCTTCAATGTCACCTTAAACAATGAAGCTTGATTGATACATGAAGGCAAAAGTGGCAAAGTAGCACATATTGGCAAAAGGAAGGGTAACATCTATGTTCTATCCATTGACCATGCATTCATGCATAATACTAATTGTTTAATAAGTAAAGTAAATGAGACATGCTTATGGCATAGAAGAACATCTCATATTAACATGCATAATCTCAACAAGTTAGTAAGAAAGGACTTAGTAATTGGTCTACCTAAGCTTAAGTTTGAAAAAGACAAAATTTGTGAAGCTTGTCAAAGAGGGAAGCAAACTAAAAATTCTTTCCAAAGTAAGAACATGATTTCTACTTCTAGACCTCTTGAATTGCTTCACATGGACTTATTTGGTCCTTCAAGAACTATGAGCATAGGAAGAAATTATTATGGTCTTGTTATTGTAGATGACTATTCTAGATACACTTGGACATTGTTCATTAGATCTAAAAGCCAAGCATTCACAGCTTTTAAGAAACTAGCCAAATTAATTCAAAATGAAAAGGAATGTAATATTGTTTCAATTAGAAGTGATCATGGTGGTGAATTCCAAAATGAACATTTTGAAAAGTTTTGTGAAGATTTTGGAATTAATCACAATTTTTCAGCTCCAAGAACACCTCAACAAAATGGTGTTGTGGAGAGGAAAAATAGATCACTTGAAGAAGGAGCAAGGATTTTTCTAAATGAAACAAAATTGCCTAAGCATTTTTGGGTTGATGCAGTGAGCACTGTTTGCTACACCTTGAATAGAATTTTCATAAGACCTATTTTGAAGAAAACTGCTTATGAACTCTACAAAGGTAGCAAGCCAAAACATTTCTCACTTTAAAACATTTGACTGCAAATGTTTTGTTTTAAGTAATGGTAACGATAATCTTGGCAAGTTTGATTCAAAAGCTGATGCAGCCATCTTTCTTGGATATTCCTTGCAAAGTAAGGCCTATAGAATCTTTAACAAGAGAACCTTGTGTGTTGAAGAATCAGTACATATTGTATGTGATGAGTCTAACCCTTCTTTAAAAGAAGTTTTAAGTGATAATGATGCAGAAACTAAAGAGGAAAAACAACAGCCTATTGAAGTTAGTAAACAAGAAGAAGATGAAGCACAACTAGAGTCCAATCAAGAAGCAGCCACACCTAAACACAAAGATTGGAGGATCACAAGAGATTTGTCATTAGAGAACATAATTGGTGAAGTATCTAAGGGAGTATCTACTAGATCTTCTCTAAGAAATCTTTGTTGTACTATGCCTTTTGTATCACAAATTGAACCAAATAATATTGAACAAGCCTTACTAGATGAACATTGGTTAATTGCTATGCATGATGAGTTAAATCAATTTAAAAGGAATAATGTTTGGGAACTTGTCCCTAGACCTCCACTCACACACCTATTGGCACTAAGTGGGTTTTTAGGAACAAGCTGGATGAAAGTGACATCATAATAAGAAATAAAGCTAGATTGGTTGCAAAGGGCTACAACCAAGAGGAAGGCATTGATTATGATGAAACTTATGCTCAAGTTGCTAGATTAGAGGCCATAAGGTTACTTCTTGCATATGCATGTATGTTGAATTTTAAATTGTTTCAAATGGATGTGAAAAGTGCATTTCTTAATGGTTATATTGATGAAGAGATATATGTTGATCAGTCTCCTGGTTTTGTAGATCATCAATATCCTAATCATGTTTACAGATTGAGAAAAACTTTATATGGTTTGAAACAAGCTCCAAGGTCTTGGTATGAGAGGTTGAGCAAGTTATTGCTTGATCAATCATTCACAAGAGAAGTAGATAAAATCTTGTTCATCAAAAAAAGAGACAAAAAGACATACTCTTTGGTACAAATTTATGTTGATGATATTATTTTTGGTTCCACTAATCATTCTTTGTGTAAAGAATTCTCAGCTAGCATGCAGAAAGAGTTTGAAATGTCTATGATGGGAGAGCTCACATTCTTCCTAGGACTACAAGTTAAGCAAATGAAGAATGGAACTTTCCTTAGCCAATCAAAATATTGCATGGAAATGATAAAGAAATTTGACATGGAAAATTGCAAAGTTGCAGCAAAACCAATGGCAACTTCTATCTATCTAGATTCAGATGAAAAAGGGAAAAGAGTTGATGAGTCAAGATATAGAGGAATGATAGGATCATTGTTTTATCTTACAACAAGTAGACCTGACATTATGTTAAGTGTTTGCTTGTGTGCTAGATATCAAGTCAATCCTAAAGAGTATCATTTAACTGCAGTAAAATGGATCTTCAAGTATCTAAAGTCTACACCAACAGTGGGGCCTTGGTATCCAAAAGGTACAACAATCAGCTTAATAGGATTCTCTGATTCTGATTTTGCAGGATGCAAATTGGATAGAAAGAGCACAAGTGGTACTTGTCACATCTATTGGGGAGCTCTTTAATATCTTGGCATTTCAAAAAGTAATCATGTGTAGCCTTGTCAACAGCTGAAGCTGAGTACATATTAGCTGGAATTTGCTTTGCTCAATGCTTATGGTTGAAGCAACAACTCCAAGATTTTGGTGTGGAACTTCAACACATTCCACTTCTATGTGATAATACAAGTGCTATCAATATCTCCAAGAATTTAATCATGCATTCCAGGACAAAACACATAAAAATAAGACATCACTTCATCAGAGATCATGTGCAAAAAGGTAACATTAAAATTGAGTTTGTTGAAAGTAGCAAACAATTGGCTGATATATTTACCAAACCTTTGGATAGAGATAGATTCTTTACTTTAAGGAACATGCTTGGTATATTAGATGAATCTAGTATATGTTGATTGACATTCCAGTGTTATTTACTCTGTATATGAATGGCTTAAATATTGATTGAAAGACATGAACTCTATTGGCAATTGAATACATGCTGAATGCTACTAAATCTGATTGTTTTTATTTGAAAAAGCTGATATAATCGATTACCACAAAACCTTAATCGATTATTTGCTCATCTGATGCTTCTATAAAATGAATCAAGGTTGTTGTAATCGATTAAACCATCGAAATAATCGATTATTCACTACTCGAGTTTCTAGAAAATCAAGTTCACTCTGGAATTATCGATTAAATCGATGAAATAATCGATTATATGAGTCTCAGAATGTTTCCAAATTTTGAACTAGTCTAGAATAATCGATTACTTGATCGAATTAATCAATTATTTGAGTCATGTATGTCTGAGAACTTTGTTTCACCCTGTTTTAATCGATTATTTCCAATTATAATCGATTACACTTCTTCTCCTATAAGCCACCTGTGCTGAAATAATCGATTACCCTGTATTTTAATCGATTACCTCATTTCTCAAAATTAAAATTTTGAATGAAATAATCGATTATTTAAGTGGTTACTGCAAAAATCTGACAGTTTTGAAACTGCCCAACTGCAATAAACCATGATTTGATAGGATCTAAGCCTTAATGGTAGTGGTTAAGGGTCATAACAACAATATTTTTGAATTTACAACTGCCAATTATATCGAAATTGCCTATGAATAGAGACCTTTGAGACTTGAAAACTCACACCTTCAAGCCTAGCAATCTTCTATTCTATGTCTCAATATTCTAGCTCTAAAACCATCTTGCTTTATAAGTTCTAAACATAATTTTTCTTCTCTTCTTATTTCTCAAATTTGTGCCCAATTACTCTCTCAACATGTCTACTTCCAAAAGAGCTAAAACTTCAAAGAGAAAAGATCAAGCCAAATATAATAACCCTTGTTAAATAAAAAAAAAAAAAATCTGGCGCGAGTACCGCCACAAGTTCTGGAAGTTGGCGCCAGTAGTGCCAGGTATACTGCAAGTTGGCACGAGTAACGCCAGAGTGGTGCGGTTAGCGCCAGAAGTACTCCAGAAAGCCTGTTTTTCACTGGAACTTGGTGCGCATGGCACCAGAGTGGTGAGATCAGCGCGGGGACTCAGGCAGGACCACTATAAAAGGTCATTTCTCACGATTTTGGGGCCCAAAGCTTCACCTTCTTCCTCAACTGAACGTTTCTGCCACTGTTGAACCTTGAGAGCTTCATAATCCTTCATTCTTTGGCAAAAACCTTTAGCTCCCAACATGAAACTTGTAGGAAATCCTCCTATGAGCTAGAATCCTTCATCACTTTTCCCTAAAAACCTTCAAAAGGAGAGATTGCATTCTCTAGAGAACTTCACAAAACTCGAGTTCGGCAGGGAAAGGAGGCGATTCTCGGACACCCAAGCTTGGGGAAGTGGTCCATTAGCCTTCCTTGTCGTTTTAGAGGTAAGAAACTCGAGTTTTACCGTTTGATTTGTGAATTTGTTCTTGGGATGAATAGTGACCCTTTTGAGCTAGAGCTAGAATTAGCCTTGGGTCCTTTAGAAAAGTATGTTTAGGAGGTTGTTGTGATGAAGGATTAGCTTTGAAATGTTGGTTTCATGGACTTTAGTTTTTGGCTTTGAGAAATGCATGTGTAGGTAGTATGTTGGTTAATTGATGATTGTAGAACATGAATGAGCCTTGATACTTGCTCTTTATGTGCTTGAGAGGCTATATGAACGGTGATATTGTGTGAAGTAACCGTTTAAGCCACGTTGTTAATCATTGAGTGTTGGCCTGTATAGAGCTTTGAGCTCTTTGTTTTGGTTTATACCGAATGTTGGGAAGACTCTAGTACCTTGGTTAGGCCGAAATAGACCCTGCTGAGGGTCCGTGAGTTTTCTATAAGGTGATTAGTTCTGATAACCTTAAGATAGATGACTAAGAGGTTTTTATGTAAAGGAATGATGTTTCCTTTCATCTTAACGGTTGAGAACCGTTGTTATGTGCCTTGTATGGTTGTGTTGATGATTGATTGTGCTTGTATGCCTTGTATAGGATGTGACACCGAGGGTGTCAATGGCATAGACCACCGTTCTGGGGTTGAACTGCAGAGCACGGCTTTGCCAGTTAAGTTCTTTGCTCTTGGGGAATGTTTCCCACTGCCCGTGTTCCACCATACTCTGAGGGAGTGATGGTTGCATACATGATGCATGTGCATTGAATTGGTTGTTACAGTTTTCTCATGATGATATGTATGCATGCTTCTATGCTTTGTGTGTATGGTTACCTGTTGAATAGATCTTCTGGCCAGTTAGATAGATATGGACCTCCCTAGGAGTAGAGCGCACCTCCTAGTTTGGTTTGCTCACGTAAAGGGTGATGATGATCCCTTAAGACCAAGAGATAGGTGGTCCCGTCGCGGTTGAAGCCCATTCTTGGAGGTGCCATATACGTGCATCCATGTGTGAAGGGGTAGCTCCCGATGGGATGGCACGGGTGTGAGTTTCGGTCTCACACTGGGGACTGAGAGTCCCAGATGCTGATGATGATGCATCTAGTGGCGGGCGTAGTACCGCGGATATACATTAGAGCTAGATGATGGCTATGTATTGTTGTGAGGGCCGGGAGACCTAGTGATTGTAATGCCTTTGATGTGGTGTATCATGGAAGTGAGCCAGAGGGAGGAGAAGCCTCCGAGAGCCCTGAGCTTACTGAGATGTGTATCTCACCCTGTGTGGGGATTATGTTTTTGCAGGTGATTCATCTGGCAGAAATGATAGGTCTCAGGGCGGGAGGCCCCAATAGAGACAGTTCCTGTGCAGCTGCTTGGCAACATTTTGAGAGCTTGGAGGCTCATTTGTGTTTGTTGATGTATTTTGTACCCCTGTGAGGGAAGATGTGTGTGTGTGTACGCATGTTGTGGTTTCTGTTATGTATATGGACTCTATATGTTTTGTATGCCCTCATGTGAGGAAGTGATCTTTGAGATCAGGGCACGCAATGCTTATTCTTTTGTATAGACACAATGAGTGTCTTGATGATGTATATATGTATATACCTGTGGTTTTCTCCTGATATATCTTTAGAGATATTGTTTATGCATCTATTGTTACTTATGTTGTTTTGGATCGTTGAGGCTGGCTATAGTGCGTTTGGTTTTGTTTATTTATCTGATATACGTACCATACATAATGAATCAAGAAATATGGTTTTGAAAACGCTTCTGATGGTTTTACTAATTGATTAGATTAATTACTGCACAAATCTGATTAAGTAATTGTTAATACACCGGATGCATACGGGGTGTTACACCCAATCCTCAAACCCTGTAGTCAACAGACTTGATCATTGGTTCTCCAATGAAGCTGACAAAATGAACTACCTCCAGTTCAATGCTACCAAGTTACTCTGCCCTCCAAAGTTCTTGAACCTTGGTTGGTTTATTGAACAAGGATTTCATTTCCCTCAAATGTTAGAACTGCAAGGTCTAACAAAATTCGTTGAAATGAAAGGGACTTTTTACCCTGACCTGGTAAAAGTCTTTTATACCTGTTCCAAAATCACTATGCATGGAACAATCCTCTCCCAAGTGAATGGAGTGGCTATGGAGATTACTCTAGAAATTTGGCATGAAATTGTTGGGATCTCCTTTGATGGAGAAAGAAGGTTTAATCAAGAAGCAGAGGGTTACAACAAAATGGAAACCTATAGAGGTATGCTCATAGACCCTCACATGAATCTTAGACTAAGATTAAGTACAGAACCTATGACACATGAAGATAGGCTCCTACACTATATCATCACCTATATCCTCACTCCAAGATCCACCAACCATGCACAAGCCACAAATGATGATCTCCAAATTGTTTATGGATTAAAGAAAGGAATCAAGTTAAATTGGATCCATATACTTCAAGAAATCATGCAGAAATCCAAGAGATTGGTAAATTACCCCTTTCCTTATGCTGTATTAGTTTCAAGGTTTATTGACTATTTTCAAGTGGATGTATCCAATGAAGTCATGGGTCACACCAATGCTAGCAAAGTCAAATAAAGGAAAAGAACCTCACTAAGCTTGGAATGGTAAAGACACCATATGGCTGGCAAATGGCAGGTCAACCAGTTCCATTGGCTGAAGAGGAAGGAGAAGAGGGAGATGATGAAGGAAACCAAATTGGAGATGCTGGAGAAGAACAAGAAGAAGCTGCACCATTTGAGCCTCAATATTCTCAATTTGAATCTTTAATACAAAAGATGGACACTTTATTCTCATTACATCATGAACATAGAGATGAAGTTAATTCTTCATTAGAGGAACTAAAGACTAGGGTGAAGAACATGGAATCCAAGATATTTAGGGATGCATCTAGGGATTTAAATTAATCTCTTAGTTCTAGTCTAAGTTTAAATGTGTGTTATGTTTTGTGTTTGAATTTTTAAGTTTGATTTAGTTTTTTATTTATGTTTGTTGTAATTGGTTCATTTTAATGATTAATGAAGTATTTTCTATTTACCTTTCTATTGGTATTCTTTAATTTCTATTTTTGAATTTGATATGCCAAATAGGGGGAGTAGTAGAATGAAATAGTAAAATGATTAAATAAAGTAGTAAAATGAAATGAGTAGTATGAATGTGAGTAGTAGAATGAATGAAAAAGGTTGTTCTAATATTGAATATTGAATTTGAAATTACTCTGATATTAAAATTTCTATGATATTAAGCATTTGAAATGTTGCATTGAAATATGAACAAAATAATATGCTCTGATTCACATAGTTTATTGAAATGTAATGATATGTTTCAAAGGGTAAAAATCTGATACATTGATACATAAAAATCTCTAAGCTGAATGTTATATTGAATAATGAAATGCTCTGAATATGACTTATGTAAATGATTATTCAACTCA
>PYAF01002271.1:736589-749010 GCA_007407185.1 Glycine tomentella
ATTTCTTCCTTAAATGTCTTACCGGACTTCCTAGGGCAATTTGATCATTAATAAAATATCCAGGGGTATTTTGGTCATTTAGTGTCTCAGGGACCTGATTGTCATTTATGAAATTGTCTAAGGACATTTTGGTAATTTCTCCTAGTAAATATCTTACTAAAATATCTAGGGATGCATTGGTCATTTCCAGAATTGTTCAAGGCAAAATTGTCATTTTCACCCTAGGGATATAAACGTCATTTCTGAAATTGTTCAAGGGCGTTCTTGTCATTTTGCCCTAAATTTTTCTACTGCCTTTCATCAATATTTTACTCTTAGTCATTGTCTGTAATTCCTTAAATTTTGGGGTGTTACAGGAACTCTCTTTGGAAGAGTTGTATTTTGTTAATTAACTCTTTCATAGTTAGTCCCTTAATCTTTTTTGTAGACATGTATATTTTGAATTATAATTACATGAAAAACTAAATTAAGTTCTAAACATGCGAATGATGAGTACTGATATAGTATATGTATACATATGTATTTAATTGTTGTACTTGTATCTTGTGTATGATGATTGTATTATCGCGAAAAACTTACTACCATTTTCATAATCAAACTAATGAAGTTTTCATTAAAATTTGAAACTTACACGTCTAGAGTTTGTGATGTCGTAGCGACGAGGCGGGTCGTTACACTGAGCACACATTCTTCACAAAATTTTCCCTTTTAGGAGGAGTTTTGATGCAAGATGGGAAAGTACTGGCTTATGCATCTAGGCAATTGAAAACTCATGAGAGAAATTACCCTACCCATGATTTAGAATTGGCAGCCGTGGTATTTGTGTTGAAAGTTTGGAGGCATTATTTATATGGTTCACATTTTGAGGTTTTTAGTGACCATAAGAGTTTGAAATATTTGTTTAGTCAAAAAGAATTGAATATGAGACAAAGAAGATGGATAGAATTCCTAAAGGATTATGATTTTGAACTTAATTATCATCCTGGAAAAGCAAATGTGGTGGCTGATGCTTTAAGCAGGAAATCTTTGATGATACCTACATTGATGGTTAGGAAATAAATTTGTTAGAACAATTTAGGGATCTGAGTTTGATGTGTGAAACTGGGAGATTTACAAGTTTCCAATGACTTTTTGAAGGAAATAGGAAGTAGGCAAAGAGTTGATTCTTTCTTAAGGAATATAATGGAAAATATAGAAAAAAGAGGAAATAGTGAATCTAATATAGGAATGGATGGAGTACTACGAATACAAGGGAGAATTTGTGTAACTAGTGATCCTGAACTTAAGAAAATGATTTTGGAAGAAGGACACAAAAGCAAATTAAGTATCCATCCAGGAGCCACTAAAATGTATAAAGATTTAAAAACTCTGTTTTGGTGGCCAAAGATGAAAAAGGAAATAAGTGAATATGTACATTCTTGTCTAGTCTGCCAGAAAGCCAAAATAGAACATCAAAAGCCATCTGGAATGCTGCAACCTTTAGAAATACCCCAATGGAAATGGGATAGTATATCTATGGATTGTGTTACATCTTTACCCAAGAGCTCCAGAGGATTTGATTCTATTTGGGTTATAGTAGATAGATTAACAAAATATGCTCACTTTATTCCTATTAACATTAGGTATTCTTTAGAAAAATTGACAAATTTGTATATAAGAGAAATTGTGAGATTACATAGAGTACGTGCTAGTATTATATCTGATAGGGATCCTAGATTTACTTCAAGATTTTGGGGAAGTTTGCATCAAGCCTTAGGAACTAGATTAAAATTAAGTTCAGCTTACCATCCCCAAACTGATGGACAGACTGAAAGAACTATTCAATCTTTAGAGGATTTGCTGAGAGCTTGTGTTTTGAAACATAAAGGCAACTGGGAAGATTTTCTGCCTTTAATAGAATTCACCTACAACAATAGTTTTCATTCCTCTATTGGTATGGCACCATATGAGGCTTTGTATGGTAGGAAGTGTAGAACCCCTCTATGTTGGGAAGAACCTGGAGAAAACTTAATTTTAGGACCAGAAATTATACAACAAACTACTGATAAAATTAAGTTAATCCAAGCAAAAATGAAGGCCGCACAGAGTAGGCAGAAAAGTTATCATGATCGAAGAAGAAAGGATTTAGAGTTTGAGATAGGAGATCATGTGTTCTTAAAAGTAAGTCCTTGGACTGGTGTGGGGAGAGCTCTGAAATTCCGAAAACTTACGCCGCGTTTCATTGGACCTTTCCAAATTATTAAAAGAGTCGGACTAGTAGCTTACCAAATTGCCTTACCCCCAAACCTTTCCAATCTCCACGATGTGTTCCATATGTCTCAAATACGTAAATATATCCATGATCCTTCACATGTGATTGAGATGGATGAAGTACCCATAAAGGATAATTTAACTTATGAAACATTTCCAGTAAGAATTGAGGATAGAAGGATCAAAGCCTTAAGAGGAAAAGAAATTCCTCTGGTGAAGGTAATCTGGGGAAATGACACAAGTGGTGATGCTACATGGGAAGTAGAAAGCGAGATGCGGAAGAGTTATCTGGCACTCTTTGAATCAGGTAAATTTCGAGGACGAAATTTTTTAAGGGGGGAAGAATTGTAACACCCCAGTATTTCTATATGTAATAAATGTGTGATTGCTGCAATGTTTTAAATCAATTAGTAATAAGTGATTAAAGAACTTTACGTAAAATAGGAATTAGTAAGATTACAGAGATATGGGCAGAATAATGACTATGTCATCCTTTTTTCCATAAAATAGAAATTACAAGAATACCCTTAGAAGAATAATTACAAAAATACCCTTGGACAATTTCAGGAATGACAATTATGTCCCTAGAATGGAAAATGACAATTATACCCCTAGACATCTTTGGAAAAGACCAATATATCCTAGATATTTTAGTAAGATATTTCTAGGAGAAATTACATAAATACTCTTGAACAAATTATATAATTATCATTACGTCCCTAGGATGGTAAATGACCAAAATACCCTTTAGGTCAAAAATGTCCAGATGATTTTGGAAATTTTGTGGAAACCTGAGTAAGCAATAGAATACTTGTAGATGACCAATTATTAATAAAATAGGTGACAAGAAACCATAAAATGAGATTTCTATGAATTTTAATACATATTTTGGAATAGAGCTCAATTCAAGCTATCTTAATTATCAGAAAATTGTATGGAAATGATAGTTATAATCTTTGGAGTTTTCTCTTAATTATGGGATAAATAAACTTCTTTACTAAGTTAGTTTAGTAATTTTACTAATTAAAAGTAAATGGACCAATAGGAAAAAGAATTTTGCCATTACATGTGTTAAAAGGAAAATTTTGTAAATTTGGCTATAAGAATCAATCTTGGTCGTGTGATCAAGGAAGAAAAGCAAATTGGAAGCCCTCATATGGAGAATTGCACGGATAGAATAATGCAAGGAGACAAGGAGTAGAAAAATTCAAAGCCTTGGCCAATGGAAAGCAAGCTAGTAAGATTTTTGGGGACAAAAGGAATCTTTATTAAACTCTTGAGATTTCTATGGTTGTGAGGCCAAAAAGAGTGGGCTACAAGCTGAATTCTCACGTACACTAAAGGAGCAAAGGAGAGAAGTGTAGAACAAGCCATTGGATGAAGTCAAGGCACTAACCAATAGGAAGTAATCCACTTGGAAGCAAATAATTCTCTAGCCAATCACAACTAACCCAATGGAAAGTAGTCCAAGATTTTTTTTAGCAAAAAGGAATATTAGCTTGAGAAGTAAACGTGCAAGGCCTCTTAAGATAGCAATCTTATATAAATTGTTGGTGGGGACCGAAATTGAGCAACCTAAGGAAAGAAAGGAACGTGCAAATTCACCCTAGGTACATCTTGTTCTTTTCAAAGCTTTGTCAAAATAATTTCAAAACCAAAGCAAGTAGTAACCGTGCCACTTATTTCCTTAGCATCCTACTTCATTCTCACTTTAACCTTTTCCATCTCCTTCAAAATATACCTTTTACCTAAAAGCCAAAACAAGGACCACTCACTTGAAATCCTACGTGAAAGGCTAAGGTTCAAGGAAGCAAGAATTTATAACCTTGAGGGAAACAAACAAGGTATGGGGAAGTCTTTGAATAAACAAAGTTTAAATAATTCTTATGTTAAGATTAATACTTGTTCTTATGAAGATTTAAGTTTTGTTTATTAGGTGTTGATGGAAATAACTCAAAGAACTCAAGATGTGTGATATGAATGATTAAGTGATTTTGATTCTAGTTTTATAAACAGTGATGAAATATATAACTCAAATCTAACTTAACTAATAAAATTTAAAATAACTTACTACTAACTATGTGATGCTTAGAAAATAATGGTTTAAATTTATGACTTTCAATGAACTATTTTGATACAAATTTTATATATGTTGGCCGAATAGATTCTATGTTTCTCAAGTTTGTATATTTATTTTCCTATGTTTCTTTAAGCTTGTATATTTATCTTGTTGTTAATATTGAGTTAGAATCATGTTTATTATATTAAATTTTACAAGAAAAACTAAGGTAGATATAGTTTTCTTTCAAGTATTTCATTAAAATAAAGTTTGGTTGTCATAAGAAAAAAAAAAGGTTTCAAAGAAAAAGTGTATTTATGTGGTAGTAGCTGTGTGGTTTTGGTGTGGTTTTGTGAAGCTTTATTTGATGATTGAAAAATGGTGTATGTGTTGATGAGGGCAAAGGGTGTATGTGTTGTGAAATATGTTGATTACATGTGTCTTTTGGTGTATAAGACACACTAAGTGAAGAATGATGAATGATGAGAAAAGATGAGGTGAAAAGAATTCTTCATGCATGTTTCATGTGCATATGCCTGGCGGAGGTTAATCCGTGAAGTTGTGTTACCTCAGAGGGAGGTTTGTCAGATAGCTAGAGTTGAGAAAGAACGTTCTAAGGTGAAGAGCTGGGGGATAGTGGCCGTGGGGAGATCACCTACCCATGATGATCACATGTAGAGTGGGTGTGAGTCCTATTGCAACACGGACCTATCCTGACTGATCGATCCAACTCGCGAGATGTTAAGCTATTCTGACATGGCCATGTGTTGAGAAGTTGAAATATCATGCATCGTGCATTTCCCATGCATCTTATGGTGTATTGATTGTTTATGAAATTATTCCTTTATTTAAACTCGGTTATTTAAACGCTGTTTATCATGACTTACCCTATTTTGTGTCTATGGTTGACACCTGTGATGACCCCAATTTATTTGGGCGAGCAGATGAATAGTGATATTGACAGTGGATGATGTACAAGAAGATGTGATGAGGACTTTGTGATGATCTCTATTTTGCTATGTATATTGGACTGTTTATGTATTGGACTGTATGACGATAACTTTTTGTGGACTATAAGTATGTTATGTGAACTCGAACACCGTTAGATGACGCGTAAATTTTCATACTCTTCTGTTTTCTTTAAAAACTTAAAAGGAATTAGTTTTGGGCTATTACCCTTTATTTTCAAAAATGGAATAAGCATAAGAAAAAAAAATTCGAGAAACAAAATAATAAATAAAACAAGTAAGTAATAAAGCGAAGTAGAAGCGGTCGTTTCACTTAGTCCATGTCCGGTAGCTTGTGCACCATGTTCTTCTTCGCCAACTCTACCACCATGATGTAGGTGACCAAAACGAAGATGCCACAGCGACGCCTTGTCTTCTATGTCGACTGGCAAACATTTTTCTCGAACACTTCTCAAGTTCAACTTGTACATGAGATTTCTCCCCATTTCAACTTGAGCGACCAAACGCCTATGCTTATCTTTCAAGTGTAATACCTATTCTTTCATAAGTACCGAATAACCTTTCTCCATGAGTTGCCCCATACTCAATGTTGCTCTTCAGGTCTGGTACGTAATACACATCTTGGATTGACCCAACTAAGCCATCCTTTTGTAAATAACAAACCGTACCTTGGCCTTGGTCCTCAACCTTTGACGCATCTCCAAATGACACATGGTTGCTTGCACCCGTATCAAGTTACCACACCGTGTCTTTGTTGGTGTTGACTTCATTGTGTGCCATCAAAAGAAAATCTTCTTTTGCCTCCTCATCTTTCGTGATTAGGTTGGTTGTCTCTTCCACCTTTTTCTCAACTCAACATTCTTTTGCAAAATGACCCACCTTGCCACAATTGTAACACTTATCGGAGTGGCAATCCTTCGCATAGTGACCATATGTGCCACACTTGTAGCACTCAATATTGGAATAATTCGACTGACCGTCTCTCCCACAATCCTCTTCAACGCCAATTTTGTTGGTTTGATTACTCCCTCTCCTCATAATACCCTTCTTAACCGTGACTTCTAACACTGCGACCATCTCCTCGACCTCCACTGCCTTGCCATCTACCTCGAAAGTTTTGAGAATAGATTACTTTTTCGTCTTGACAAGCTCGTCGACCGTGAGCTTTGTTAGGTCATTTGACTCTTCTATAGCATATACGACATTCTCAAAACTGTCGGTTAATGACCTCAAAATCTTCTCCACAACTCGCGTATTGGTTAACGCTTCTCCATTTCGGTTGAGTTGGTTCAACACGGTTTGAACATACATGATGTAATCGGAGACCCCTTCCAACTCCTTCATCTTCATGCCTTCCAACTAACAACGAAGAGTTTGAAGGCAGACTTGTTTAACCCGGTCGGCTCCTTTGTAGACATTCGCCAAAATGTCCCATGCTTCTTTTGAAGTTGTTGCACTCACAATCTTCACAAATCCTGACTCATCAACAGCTCAGAACAACATGTGAAAGCTGCCTTATCTTTCAATCGCGTCTCTTTCAACGCCTTGTGTTGAGCCACCGTATATCCCGGGTAGTTGTCGGTTCTTCGAAACCTTCTTGGACCACCTCCCAACCATCTTGAGACCCGAGAAGAGCTTTCATTTGGATGCTCCAATTTTCATAGTTTTCCTTCGTTAATCGGAGCAGCGACACATTGTTGGTCATACTCGCCATTAGCTCTAATACCAATTTGTAGAATAGAAAAAATTTATGCCGTGAGAGCTTGTGGAGAAAACAACTTCTAGAAAAAGCTTTATTCAACTTCTTTCTCTTTTTCTTCTCTTTCTGTCAAACAATACAATGTTCTATTTATAGGTTATAATTTTCCCTTCAAGAATTTAAAGGCTTAAATTCTATTAATAGCCATAAACCACAATCAAAACTCATTATAGTCATTCATAGCCATAAACTACAATCATTGTTGACTCTTGACCTTTCATTCTCCTAAAAAAAATTTCTAATTAAACCATTAAACTTTTAAGTTTATTCAACACACATGCTCCACGAAGAGGGATATAGAGAAAAAGAATGAATTCCTCTCTTCTCATTAATTCTCGTATGTCTCTTGTAAATTATAGTAAAAGAAGATTTTTGTTTCATTGCGTAACAATATCAAAGCAACCAAATATGCAGCTCTATACAGCTGTCAAATTACTTCAATTGTCTCTCTCATCTTGACAACAAAAGGCATGCACAATGTGTGTTCCAAAGCATGGATTATTTAATCAAAGTTCAATTTGAGAATCCATAATTTTAGAAATTCTTACACCTCAACCCTAAAAAAAAATGTAAATTTATGATTATGTTTGACCCTATTCAATTTGTAATATCTTAAGAAATGATCGAAAGTGTTGCAAATAATATATGACCTGTCCACCACATTGAGTATATATCACTGTGGACACACCTATGCTACCTACCTTTTTTGTTCTTATATATCTTTCTATTGGATACAGGGGGAGCATCATGAAGAATGGAAGAATTTGATTCAAGTTTGGTTTTGAGCTTTCAACATGCTTGGATGTCTTGAAGTTGTAATTGATTCAAGTGTAAAAGAAAGGTTAATCTGGTGATCCATGGTTTGCATTCCTTCATTCATTCATTTAAATAAATGGTTTTCAAATAAAGTAACAAAGATTTAATAATTTGATTAAGGTTTTATCTAAGTGAAAAAGTTTTTGGAAAAATGCTAAGTTTCACTGGATTAATCGATTACTTAAGGTAATAATCGATTAATATGTTCTTCAAGCTATCTGGAAAATCTTTTATGAACATTGTAATCGATTACTCATCGGAATAATTGATTATTTGACCTTTGTTTTTGACAAAACTGATTTGTTAATGAATTAATCGATTACTTAAGGATTGTAATTGATTACATAGTTAATCATGTTTTTAAGCCTTGCTGTGATAGTCGATTATCACAGATTTTAATCGATTACTTAGGCTATATATGAAAAATTACTTTGCTGATTTAATCGATTACCAAGGATTGTAATTGATTACACATTCAATTTGAAAATATACGTTGTCTG
Organism: Glycine tomentella; assembly: GCA_007407185.1. Lineage (NCBI taxonomy): Eukaryota > Viridiplantae > Streptophyta > Magnoliopsida > Fabales > Fabaceae > Glycine > Glycine tomentella. The sequence continues at coordinate 744,942 of PYAF01002271.1, forward strand.
CTTTAATCGATCACAATATATTTTAATTGATTACTTAGTGCATTTTGTAACTTTTAAAACTTATGTTGTAATCGATTACAGCTCGGGATAATTGATTATTTTGCTCGTTGCAAATCCCATAATCATTCTTGAACAGTTTATCGATTACAAAGTTATTTTAATCGATTACATATGAAAAATAATCGATTATTAGGCGCATTTAATCAATTATAGTTAGTTACAAAATATGTTATAAATAGGATTGGAGGCTGAGCTTATTTTACAACTTGATCATTCGTATTTCTGAGTATACACAAGCCTCTCAAGCAATTCCTAAGTGATTTTCTTTGTGTTTTTACTTCTTGCCTCATTCAAAACATCAATGGGTCTTTGAATGTTTCTTGAGCAAGATTGTTTTCAAGATTAAGGAGAGGTATGTTCTGAGTTTGATTTCTTCTCAACCTGATTTGGTAATTCATTTGCATTCATTTATTGGATCATTAGGTTATCTCTCTCCTTAATTGTTTTGTGTAAAATTCGATCTAAATTTCTATGTAAGATTGCTAATGTAAAGTGGGTTCTTGCTTGTATCTAGAGAAGGGTTCTCTAGTGTAAAGAATAGAGTAGTTTTCTTTGGTTCTTTGTCTCTTAAAATCTAATAGTGTTTTAGATTTCTAATCTTTATCTAGGGTTGATAAAGGGGAGATGTTGTAATTGCTTGTAAGAACTGAAATTTTATAATAGTGGAACTCTAACCTAGTGTTGGTTGGAAGAAACTGGTTGTAGCTTCAAGTTATGAAGTGAATCAGTATAAATTGCTTGTGTGTTGATTCTATAAATTCTCATCTAATTCATTAATCTTTGCTTCTTTGATTCACATTCATTGTTCAACAAGTTTTGTTTTGATCTATTGAATTCTTGGGCTGAGACATTTGATTGGGTAAATTGATTTCTTGGTTTTGAAAGTGATAAAGATCCTGAAACTCTGATTTTGATTTGATTTTAAAATACCAAGGTTTTAACCAATTCACCCCCCCTCTTGGTTATTGTGAAGTATTCCTATCATTTTCAATTGGCATCAAGAGCTGGTTCTTGAGAGTTATTCAAGATCATTAGTTTTTCTTCAAAAATAAAAATGAATATCCTACAAATAACCTTTAAGGAAGGTGCTTTTCTAAACAGACCTCCTATGTTTGAAGGGGAACATTTCAATTTTTGGAAAAATAGAACGAAAATCTTTATTCAATCAAATGACCCAGGTGCTTGGAATGCTATAGAAAAGGGTCCTTTTATTCCAAAGAAAACTGTTGCCAATGAAGTGATTCCCAAAGAATGGGATGAGATGACAGATGCTGAACAAAAGGCTATTCAATATGATTTTAAAGCTAAAAATATGATCACTTCTGCACTTTCCTCTGATGAATTTTTTAGAACAGTGAGATGTACAAGTGCAAAAGAAATGTGGGAGATGTTGAAGATTACTCATGAAGGAACTGAAGAAATTAGAAGATCAAGGAAGCATGCACTAATTCATGAGTATGAGATGTTCAAGATGAACACCAATGAAAGCATTTCTCAACTGCATACTAGATTCACTCATATTGTCAATCATCTATTGGGTCTTGGGAAGATCTTTGATATTGAAGAATTAAACATCCAAATCTTGAAGTGTCTAACAAGGCCTTGGCAACCAAAGGCGACAGCAATCAAGGAATCCAAAGATCTATCAAAGATGTCCATGGCTGCACTATTTGGTAAGCTACTTGAATATGAGCTTGAAATGTCTCAACTAACTTGTACTGAAGATGCAGAAAAGAAAAGCAGAAGCATTGCATTGAAAGCTGCAACTTTAAAAGCTGAAAAAGAGGAAGAATCAAGTGATGAGGATGAAGAGGATAACATGAACTTAGTTGTCAGAAAGTTCAGCAAGTTCTTAAAGAAAAACAAGAACAAAAGGTTCACAAAAACCACAAAGAACAACAACAAAAACAACAACAACAACAACAACAACCAGAAGATTGACAACAATTTTACATGCTTTGAATGTGGTAAACCTGGCCACATCAAATCTGAATGTTCAATCTACTTAAAAAAGTAACAAGGGGACAACAAGATGAGGAAGGAAGGGAAATCTAAAAGAGCCTACATAGCTTGGGAAGATAATGAGTCAACAACCTCCGAATCTTCAACTCAAAATGAAGAAGCCAACATGTGTCTCACCTCCACTATCAATGAAGATGATGATAAACTATCAAGTGATGGAGATGAGGTAAATTTTGAACTTGAACAAGCTATTACTGCTTTCCAAGAAATGCATGAGGAAGCCCAAAAGCTTGCAAAATCCAATAACAAGCACAAAGGAAATCTTAGATGGCATGTTGCAAAAATAACTGAATTGCAAACTGAGATTTGCAACTTGAAAGAAGAAAATGAAAAACTAGTTTCAAGTTATAGTTTGAATGGATGTGTTTGTGCTTCTTCTTCTACAAATGTTGACAAATACAACTTGCTGCTAAAAGATTTTGATGATTACAAAAAGTGTCAAGGAGAAAAGTACATGTTACTTTTATCCAAAAACAGTGACTTAATTGATCTTTTGAGAAAACTTTATAAAGGAAAATGCAACTTAGCTGAAATGTTAAGTGTGTAAAAGTATGCTGGAAATATTTCTGGTTTGGGGTACAAACAAGGCTCAAAAACATTTGGAAAAACTGTATTTGTACCTCCAAAACAGAAGAATCAAAAGTGGTTTAAAAACTCAAAGATCAATCAAAATGCATTCTTTAGAAAAACATCAAAATCTATAACATGCAACTATTGTATGGAGAAAGGACACACATCATACAAATGCTATGCTAGGAGATTCTATGTGCCTAATGGAGATTGCATTTGGGTTCCAAAGAAAAAGAGAGTTGCTAACCCCTATGGACCCAACCTCAATTGGGTACCTTCCTTTATAAATTGATTTGATTTTTCCAGGTATGTCTTAGAGCTAGATCCTCAATATGGTACCTTGACAGTGGATGCTCTAGACATATGATAGGAGACATGTCCATGCTTACAAATCTAACTCTTAAAGATGGAGGATATGTCACTTATGGGGATAATAATAAAGGAAAGATCATTGGAGAAGACAACATTGGAGACAACTTCAAAACAAAGATCAAAAATGTTATTTATGTTGAAGGATTGAAGCATAATCTCTTAAGCATAAGCCAACACTGTGATAAAGGATTCAAAGTCTCTTTCAATAAGAATTGCTGCATGATTTGTGATGAAAAAACTAGTGAAGTGATTCATATAGGTAAAAGGAAAGGTAACATTTACTTACTTTCAATTGATCATGCATTCTTTCATAACACTTCTTGTCTAATAAGCAAGATTGATGAATCTTGACTATGGCATAGAAGGGCAAGTCACATAAACATGCACCATATGAACAAGCTTATTAGAAAGAATTTAGTAATTGGTTTGCCCAAACTCAAGTTTGAAAAGGACGAACTTTGTGATGCTTGTCAAAAGGGGAAACAAACTAAAAACTCTTTTCAAAGTAAAAACATTTGTTTGGTCCTTCTAGAACAATGAGTTTAGGTGGCAATTATTATGGGCTTGTAATTGTAGATGATTACTCTAGATTCACTTGGACTCTATTTTTGAAATCCAAAAGTGATGCTTTCCTTGCATTTAGAAAAATGGCCAAGCTTGCACAAAATGAAAAGGACAGCAAAATTGTAACACCCCGGACGTCTCCGGTATGTTATCATCAATGATATCCATAACACGCTATCAGAGCGAACTACGCGCGGTGCGGAAGCGATAGAATCGTTTATCTTGATTACATTATGCATGGAATATAAAAACCACAAAACATAGAACATAAAACAAGCCATATGCTGATCCAGATAAAACATGACAACACTATAGGCAGATACACAACATAGTCATACAGAGACAATCAGGAGGAAACATACTTTATACAATAACATCAACTGTACATATACATGCTCAAAAACAAGACCACAGTTGGGTCATACATCAGATTATGTACAGGAAATGGGTATACACATACCCTACCACTACACAGAGATGC
>PYAF01002271.1:775341-795426 GCA_007407185.1 Glycine tomentella
AAAGAGAGTTATTATGGAACATAGAAAATGCAAGGTAGATGTTAATTGTTTCTTGTATACCAATAATTAAATGAATTTAGACACAACAAAAAAGAAAGCTTCTTAATAAGAATATATATCATCATAGGAATTCTCATAATAATTTCTACTAGCACAATTTAATAAAAAAAAATTGTAGCGATATGATGAAATTGGGATACACTGATTGGATATTTGTTATTTATTATCATTATAAATTAAATTCTTCAAAATTATATATACTAAAATTTTATGTATTTTTAGTTTAATATCTGTTTACCTGACATTTTTTATAATATTAACCGATAAAATAATTTTAAAATAATTATGATAAAAAATAACTAAATTATCATTTATGATAATTTTCCATTCATTGATATATATAATGTGAAAAGTTTTTCTCTTTTTAATTTTTTTTTTATACATCTATGATTAGGCTTCTGTACCCTGGCGTAATATGGAGATTCGAGAAGCTTCTTGGCATCGGTAAGGAGAAGAAAATAAATCAGAGTTTAAAGATCGTCGAAACTTACATGAACGACGCCGTTTCAGCTCGAGAGAAATCTCCTTCCGACGACTTGCTATCAAGGTTCATAAAGAAGCGCGACGGCGCCGGAAAACCACTGAGCGCCGCCGCGCTGCGACAGATCGCGCTGAACTTCCTCCTCGCCGGCAGGGACACGTCGTCGGTGGCTCTAAGCTGGTTCTTTTGGCTCGTCATGAACCACCCCGCCGTGGAAGAGAAGATCCTCGCGGAGCTAACGGCGGTGCTTAATTCCACTCGCGGCGGCGACCAGCGGCGCTGGACGGAGGAGGCAGTGGACTTCGAAGAAGCGGAGAAACTTGTTTACTTAAAAGCAGCGTTAGCCGAAACGCTGCGTTTGTATCCGTCGGTGCCGGAGGATTTCAAGCACGCGGTCGACGACGACGTGTTGCCGGACGGCACGGCGGTTCCGGCGGGTTCAACGGTGACGTATTCGATTTACGCAGTGGGGAGAATGAAGAGCGTGTGGGGCGAGGATTGCATGGAGTTTAAACCGGAGAGGTTTTTATCGGTTCAGGGAGACCGGTTCGAACCGCCAAAAGACGGTTACAAGTTCGTTGCGTTTAACGCTGGACCGAGAACCTGTTTGGGGAAGGACTTAGCTTACCTTCAGATGAAGTCTGTGGCTTCCGCTGTGCTTCTGCGTTACCGGCTGTCGCCGGTTCCCGGTCACCGGGTGCAGCAGAAGATGTCGCTCACTCTCTTCATGAAGCATGGGCTCCGCGTGTTCCTGCAGCCACGTCAGCTTCAACCGCAGGCTACCACGTCTGCATAGAAAGAATCGGTGGATTTGGTGATGCACAGTGTAAAGGGCAACATGGTCATTTCATTGTTATAGTTGTCAATTTATTTGTGTTTCTAATTTCTCTGTATATTTACTTCTGGGAGGGTGAAGAGTGAAATCGTATGTTGTTTGGTTGGTTGGGTGGGTCAAATTTGAGTTTACCCGTTTACAGTTGTTGGAAGATGGGTTTACATATTCTTATTGTTCATCAATAATACGAATACGCAAAATATATAATTACTGAAAACTTTTGTCTCCTAATTTTAACGAACCGTAATATGAAATCCTTCTTTTATCAAAGTTTTGGTCATATAAAATGAGATTGTTTCACTGAATATTGTTTTCAATTAAAATGTTGAATAATTAATTTTACCAATGGGAATAGGATAATTGGTAATTTGGGTGTGTAATGTGCAAATTAAGATTTTAATGGACAATTTCCCATGCTAATATTTGAAAGAAGTGGAATAGTGCCCTAGTAGTTAAATTAAATTTACAAGTAATAAATATTTGGCTTAAATATATTTTTTATTCTTATAATTAAACTTATTTTTATTTTTATTTTTATTTCTGTAAAAAAATTCCTTTAAATTCTTCTAAAATATATTTGTTATGTTTTTTGCATTTAAAGTGTTTTAAATAACACTTTGAACATTAAAAAATTTAAACAATAAAAATCATTATCTAAAACACTTTAGGGACAAAAAATAAAACAAACACATTTTACAACAACTTAACATTTTTTTTACAAAGACGAAAACAAAAAAAAAAGTTAAATTATATGGACTAAAATTGTATTTAAGCTTTACAATAATAAAAATATAAGTTACATGCACATGTATTTAGTATTGGTGTCGTTCTTTGGCACTATACAACATGACTTTTTAAGTATCAAAGGTATCTATAATTATCAATAAAGACAATTATCTTTTTTGGTGTATACATTTCATGTTCCTAAATTACCTTTTAATATATAATTATTTTTATTTCCTTTGTAAACTTTCAAAATATAACTGTTGTTGTTACTTTCTTTAACAAATTTTTCTTTTTTCTTTTTTTCTTTTAGAAATCCACATAGAGGCACAAAGTGCCTCTTTTTCAACTAGTTAAAATAATGATAATTAATTTCTTTTTTCCGTTGAATTCACGTATTTATAAACAATGTAAATAGTGTTAACCAACAATCTTTTGCTTGTAGTTGGCTACCTTATTTGGCATATACGTTTGTTTAGGATATTATTATTCATTCAAATGCAATTGATTATTGAGGGTCTAACTTAGTCAGTTGAACAGGGTGTATGAACTATTGTAACTCTCTATACTTGTTTTTTATTACTATAGACAAAAAAATACAATTAATTCTATTTTGAAAAAAAAATGAAATGTCCATATTTGTGTTTTGGAGTAACATCTCGACAACCCATTTAGGTTGAGACACCATGAAAAATGTCTGGCCTAGGTAAATCGGCAACCATGGTTAGTGCATTGATAAGTAATAATGCATGAAAGTTGAAACGCATGACCTTCCACGCGAGTCATGCAAACCACATGACTGATGTTAGATAATAATATTATATATGTTATATAGTTAACGATAGTTTACTCATTTCATCATTTATACATATTACTCTTTTGTGTCTTGTATTCTACATACTTTACAGTTGCTAATGTTATGGAACCCTAGCCCTATTTCTTCTTCTCCACCGTGTCTCCTCTCTTCTCTATGTTAACATGGTATTAGAGTCTGTTTTATGAGAATTACTATAGCATTGTGCCCAATTTTTGAGGGGTTCGAGGCGTTATTGTAGTGTTGTGGAAAACTTTTCATGATTTGTAGCTTGTCTCTTCTCTTCCCAAATTTGATTTGTTTGACCGAATTCGTTGTTAGAAAAATAGAGAATAGTAATCAGCACTTAACAGAACAAGAAGAAAAGAACTAATTTGAAACTTTGTTGTGCCATGGAAAACCACTGCCCTGAAAGCAAAATTCGGCTAGACCTCGGTGCAATCCAAAATGTCGATTGCTCCCCAAGGTTAACACAACAAGCCTATGAACACGTGCACTCGTGGCCTTAGGCTATGGATATCACAGAACAATTGCCCAACTCTTTTTAAACTTGTCAAAACAGAAAAATAATCAGCAAAACAGAAAAGAAAGTGCAGAAAACCAGAACAGCTGAGTAATTTTCTGCTCTACCCTCCTCAGCTGTATGTCTCCCAATTTAAATAGAGAAAAAAGGCTAAAACTATTCTTCACCAAGTCTGTAACCGCTCAATTACTCCCTTAAACTGCATTTAAAAGTATTTTTAATGCATTTAACAAATGCTAATAAAAAAGGATGTTTCAAAACTAATTTGATTAGCTAATAAAGAGCATTTAAAGAAAATAAAAGGCAGAAAAAAGCTTCTATTTTTCCATTTTTCAACATTCGTGACCATGTTTACTACCTAGTTCTGTTGCACCTCCCTCTATGATTTTGAAACCCCAACTTCGTCATGCTTCCAGTTTGCACAACCTCTGATTGTTGCAACCCTCTTTGTTTCTGTTGCGACTTTGTTTTTGTTTCGACGTGGTGGTTTAGGTAATTTGTTTTCCTGTGTTATTTATTGGTTGCTACACCCTGTTATGGTTGGTGAAAAGGATGATTCTCTTCAATTAATAAGTGTATAGTTGAATGAACAAAATTATTCACATTGGAGCTATGTAATGAAAAATTTCTCGAAAGGCAAGAGAATGTGGGACTATGTTGATGGAACTTTTACTAAGCCTCTAGATGAGCAGAATGCAAAAATCTGCAAAGGAGTTGGAAACTTGGGAAGTCAACAACTCAAAGATGACTGGGATCAACAATTCTATTTTGCAATTGATAAGGATGTTTGGAACTATTTGAAAATGTTGTATATATAATCTAATTTTGCAAAACAATACTAGTTGTAAATTGATATTTGAGCTCTTAAGCAGAGTAACATGAGCATTCAAGAATTCTATTTTGCTATGCTAATTTTTGGGATCAACTAACTCTTAATGAACTTGCAGAATTGCAGACACTCAAAGCGTGTATTGACTTTAGAGAGAAACAACATTTGGTTCAGTTTATGATGGTCCTTCAGGATGATTTTGAGGGGTTTCGTGGGATGATATTACACTGTCATCCCCTTTTCCGTGTTGATATTGTAGTTAATAAGTTATTGGCAGAAGAAATATGACTTAAGTCCAATTATGATTTTGACAAAAATTCTCTCTACTCTTCTAACGATCTTTGTTGCTTCGTTTAACAAAAGTATGACTTTAGGAAAGCACAATGTCCAAAATTGTTGAAGTCACAACAACCATTTCAATAGCGTCCTCCTCACAATGGTGGTATTGGTGGTGGTGGAAATGATAGTGACGACAACAATAATGATGATTGTAATGATAGTGGTGGTGATACTAATAGCGGTGATGATAATAAAAAGTTTTGAAAATGACTTAACAAAGTAATTAGCATTGTTATAATTTAACTTATTAAACTAAATATGATAACCTTTATTAACTATTGCACATTTCTCTTTCAAAATTTAAATGAACTATTTGTGTTAGTGTTATTCCTCTCTTTTAAACAAATCGATCATTCCACTCTTAAATTCAACTTGTACCAACAAAAATGAAATTTGGGCTCTTAAACCTATATTAATCGTAAATTTCATGCATGCATTGTTGCACGTTTTTCTTCCTCCTAAATATGATCGATCTCTGGAAGGAAAAATCCTAAGTTACGTACCCTTGAGACCTCTCTTACAAGTCTCATGTCAAATAATGAATTAAGTGCACTACAAGAAACAGCACTGAACTTATTATTTTTACCCCAGTACATTAGAATGATGTAAATGTTAATTTTGTATCACGTGTTAATGCATAAACTAGTGTAAAAAGAACCAACCGTAGGTCCCAATACATTAGAGATATCAATTGATGGCCCATAAGAAAAGAAATCGAAGCATCCAAATGTGTTCATTATGGCAACACTCACATTACCAACTTATTTGACCAAAGGATGCAAGGAAAACAGGCAGATAAGAAATTGGAAAGACAAAATGAATAATACCACATAAATCACTTTTCTTGATGAATTGTTACAAAATTTATGTGTTGGTATGAAAATTATATTTACAAGTATGATTTTAAATTAAGCAATCACTATGATCTTCCCACCAAAAATGGGAAAAAAAAAAAAAAAGAAAAACCGAAGCATCAGAGTAGAATATTCTAAACCTTTTCCCTTGATAAAAACATCAGGGACTAAATTATGCCAATTCTCTTTCAAGGACACGTTGTCATCCCTCTGATCTATATGCTCCAATGCTCCTCTATCCACAAAATTTACCATTCTTTGAGGCACAAAAGCCTTAGTGAAATGAGTTGCTTCTTAATTAAACCTCCTATTCTTCTCGTAGGGCTTCTTCTGGGGAAAGTACTCGAGACTTATCTATACATGTGGCATGACAAGTACCAATGATCAATGAGAGTAAGTTAATCCAAGATCTTCTCACCAGTTGAAAAAAGATTAAACACCACAGTTCCAACCAAATACAACCCAACTGAGACCTTGAAAACATCATCCCAGGAGCCTGAAAATAGTCGAAGAAAACAAACGGTATTATATTCTTGTCCCAAAGATCAGATTTCAATAAAGTGTTAAGCACAAGATGTGCTACAAAACTTTAACAGGAGGGTAGAATTTTTCCAAAATTAACTGAAGTGGTTTAGAACTTTAATTACATGATCATAGGTCTCCATTTAATGAAAAGAACAAGGAAGTAAATGTTTTCTTTAGGAAAAGAGGAAAAGCCAAATTAGGAAGAACCTCAGTTAAACTAACGCTTGCTTACAAAGCTTCAACATCATAATTGCATAGTTGGCTAAATGTCAAGGCCATATGTGCTCAAACCACAGCCTCACAGTTTATTTTATTTTGTTAATTTAATTCCATTCCCATCATCAAAATGAAACAATAAAGAACCATGCAGTTTCTCTAAAATAGATAATTGAATAAAAAAATTCTGATACAGTAGTCTAGAAATACAGTATGAACACATCACCATGTTGCATAAATTGGAAGTACCAACAATACCAAAAGGCTCACTAAAACTATGTTAGGCTACCTGTAAAACAAGTGTATGAAGGAAGGACCCATGGCAAGTATAAGCTGAAGCCAGAGCAGCCAGAACCAGAGTTAACTGTAGCTGACTAAGATCAGTTACAGTTTAGTAGTTAGTCTTATAACTGATTTAGGTCAATTAAAGGTAGTTAGTTAGCTAATCTTTAGCTGTAAATAGAGACTAACAGCCTAGAATTACTGATTCGGTAATCATGGTGGTTGGTTAGGGAGGCTAGGCTCTAATCCCTAGATGTATCCTTGCACCATGAGATTAATAAAACGAGAGTTTTGGCTAGTTCTATCACTGCTATCAGAGCAAAATTTCGATCCTGAGACGTGAAGCTGTTCATGGTTTCAATGCGAGGATGCATGGACGCGCGTGTAGAATTTCTGGAACGAGGCTATGAAAGCATGATCAATACGCGTGAGGACGTCGCGAGTTTGAAGCATTTGTATGAAGATGAACACATCGATGAGCAGAGTTGAAGGGACAATTAGCGGAGCTAATTGCAATGGTGCAGAACTTGCCGCACACCAATCATGGAAGCGGGAATCGCAACCATGCGGAAATCCAGAATCACGATTATCGCGATCGAGATGCGAAATGGCGGAAACTCGAGATTCTGATTTTATGACGGAGAAGACGTGTTTGGCTGGACGAATAAAGTGGAACGTTATTTTGAGATTAAAGGCGTGGAGGAAGAAGATAGAATCCATGCAGCAATGGTCGCAATGGAAGGGAAGGCGCTAACCTGGTACCGTTGGTGGGAATTTTGCGTGAAAAACCCTAGTTGGACTGAGTTCAAGCAAGCTGTGATTCAGCGATTTCAGCCTTTGATGAACCAAAGCCCCTACGAGCTACTACTCAGTCTGAAACATGAAGGAACAGTAGAAGAATATCACGAAAAGTTTGAATTATATGCAGGTCTGCTGAGAGGAACAGATCCTGAGTACTTGAAAGGGATATTCCTGAATGGGTTGAAAGATGTGGTGAGGGCAGAGCTGAAGTTGCATCCAGTAAACTCTCTCCCTAAACTGTTGGACTATGCGCAATTGATAGATGAGAAAAATTCACTAATAGAAAGAGGTAACTCTGGAGGAAACAGAAGGGGTTCAACTAGAAGTTACAGTTCATCAAGAACTGTACCATGGGATCCATGAAACAAAGGAACCATGGCAAAAACAAGAGAGACAAGCTCGAGCTCAGAGTCAAATAGTGTAAAGTCCACTGAGAACCCTATAATCTACACAAAATCTCCATCCTCCATTTTTTTTTCCACTAGTATAATAGGGCTTGCATAAGGGTTGATACTGGGCCGAATAACCCCTGAATTGAGCATGTCATTAACTAGCTTCTCTCAATTTCATTTTTCCGGTAGTGAGGGTACCTATAGGGCCTTATGTTGGGGATTTCAGCTCCACTTTTTAATTCAATGCTATGGTCTTGTCTCCTTGAAGGTGGAAGACCACTAGGGTCCTGAAATACCTCATTATATTCCTTAAGAATACCTATAATTGTCCCCGATAAATTCCCTATACCTATTATCGATGAACTGCTAGAAGAATTAAGAGGTGCAGTAATCTTTACTAAACTGGATCTCAAATCCGGTTATCATCAAATAGTGTGAAGTCCACTGGAGCATCCAGAGGCAGGCCTTTTAGGAGGCTTTCAGATTCTGAGTTCCAGGAGAGGGCAGAAAAAGGACTTTCAGATTCTGGGGAAGGTGTAGCTGCAGATCCCGAAAAATTAGAGGTCATGAGAAGCTGGTCTACTCCTAGCAATGTGAAATCCTTAAGGGGATTTCTTTGTCTCACGGGGTATTACAGACGTTTCGTTCAGGACTATGGTAGAATTGCAAGGCCTTTGTATAACTTGCTAAAGAAAGATCACTTCAAATGGAATGAGGAGGCTGAGGAAGCTACCAGAAAATTGAAGATTGCAATGGAAGAAATTCTATTCTCACTGTACCTGATTTTACTCAACCCTTCACTGCGAAGACTGACGCGTCTAATTTAGGGGTAGTGCTTATGCAGCAGGGGAGACCATTGGCTTTTCTAAGCCAACTCTCTCAAATAGGGCTCAGAAAAAGTCAATTTATGAGAGAAAACTCATGGCTATTGTGTTGGCTGTACAAAAATGGTGACACTACTTAATGGACCGCAAATTCACTAGTTTTTAATTGATCAGAGATTACTTGGTGAGGATCAGTTTAAATGGACCTCAAAGCTGATGGGGTTTGATTTTGATATAGTGTATAAGCTGGGATGTGAGAATAAGGCAGTTGATGCATTGTCTAGAAGAATAACATATTTGGCCATTTCTATGATCAGATTTTCTGATGAAGAAGAGTGGGAGTAGTTTTGGCTGACCCGAAACTGAAAAAAAATTATGCAGGAATTAGTGGTAAATGGATCTGCACATCCAGGATATTCCTTGCAGGATAAAAATTATGGTATAGAGGCAAGTTAGTAATTTCTAAAACGTCTTCCAAAGTGCAAACACTCATGACAGAGTATCACAGCTCTATTGTAGGGGGCCATTTAGGGTTTTTCAAAACCTTTAAAAGTATAGCATCCTTAGTTTATTGAGAGGGTATGAGGCAAGACATCCTACAGTTTGTGGCTGCATGTGAAACTTGCCAATAGAATAAATACCAGGCCCTATCCCCAACTGGTCTGTTGCAACCTCTCCCTACCCCTACACAGGTTTGGTCTGATATATCTATGGATTTCATAGAAGGACTACCAAGAGCACAAGGAAAAAATGCAATTCTGGTTGTGGTAGACAGATTGACTAAGTATGCTCATTTTATCCCCCTTAGTCACCCCTTCACTGCAAAGGATATAGCTGATCTATTTGTCTGAGAGGTTGTGAAATTGCATGGGCTTCCAAACACTATCATTTCTGACCGGGATAAAAATTTTCTTTTGTGATCCCTCACTCTGGGCTAAGATAGTCTCTAAAGTGCTAGCGTGAGTCAATTTTGGAGGGAATTATTCAAATGTGCAAGAACTAAATTGAAATTTAGTTCAGCATATCACCCTCAGACGGATGGCCAGACTGAGGAGGTCAATAAAGGAGTGGAAACATAGTTAAGGTGTGTTACAGGGGAAAAACCGAAGCACTGACCTTCCTGCTTAAGTTGAGAAGAATTTTGGTTTAACTCTAACTATAATAGTTCATCTAAGCTCACTCCTTTCAGGGCTCTATATGGCAGAGACCCACCCCAATTGCTTAAAGGCACCACTGTTCCATCAGCAGTAGAGGAGGTCAACAAAATGACGCAAGATAGGGACTCTTTGTTGGACCAACTCCGAACTAATTTGCTTAAGGCTCAGGACCAGAAGCGAGCCTATGCCAATAAGCACCGTAGGGATGTTAACTTGGCTGTGGATCATATCGGTTGAAATCTTTGGCTAAAAAGTTGAATGAGAAATTAAGCCCTAGATTTTATGGACCATATCAAATTTCTAAGGTCATCGGTAAAGTGGTCTATCAGCTCAACCTACCACCTGAAAGTAAAGTCCATCCAGTCTTTCATGTGTCTCTATTAAAGAAAGTCATTGCTCCTGCGGTGAAACCCCAACCCCTGCCTCCTATGCTGACTGATGAGTTGGAATTAAGGGTAGAGCCTCTTGCTGTAAAGGCTGTCAGAAACTACTCTGCAGGCACAGCTGAAGTGCTCATCCAATGGAAAGATTTACCTGACTATGAAGCCACGTGGGAATCGGTTTCTGTTATGAAGCAACAATTCCCTACATTTGACCTTGAGGACAAGGTGACTCTCTTGGGGGGAGTATTGTTAGGCTACCTGTTAAGCAAGTGTATGAAGGAAGGACCCATGGCAAGTATAAGCTGAAGCCAGAGCAGCAGCCAGAGCAGCCAGAACCAGAGTTAACTGTAGCTGACTAAGATCAGTTACAGTTTAGTAGTTAGTCTTATAACTGATTTAGGTCAATTAAAGGTAGTTAGTTAGCTAGTCTTTAGCTATAAATAGAGACTAACTGCCTAGAATTACTGATTCAGTAATCATGGTGGTTGGTTAGGAAGGCTAAGCTCTAATCCCTAGATGTATCTTTGCACCACGAGAATAATAAAATGAGAGTTTTGGCTAGTTCTCAGACTATTCACAAATTGTACACAATTCAAAACATATACTCAATCTTAATTAACTATTAAGAGATGTAATAAAATCAATCATGATTCATCAACACAGACATGAGGCCTAACTCAGCCTCACAAAACCAACTAGTAAGGTGAGGATTGTCCAAGTCTTATAAGGACTACATTGGCAAATCTCTAGTCAATGTGGGACCTCAACACACCCAAGACTAGACATCTAAGGTGTGATCAATACGAGTGGGCCAAATGCCTAGAAATAGACATCTAGGGCGTAGACATATATATAATTGACTCAATGATGATTCTAGGACAGGCTCACTTAAAATTTGGGTTTAAGACTAACAAAACCTCACAAGAAAATATGAGCAACAAATACTTACCATGCTGCAGAATGTAACCTGTTGCTGCTGTTCCAAAGACACCAGCCAATACTCCAGCGGTATTAGATAGACCAAGCAATATGCCCTAAGGACAAAAAGAGGAAATAAATATTTTTTTTTTTTACTTTTTCCTTCCCAAATGACATTACTATTTAACAAACTAATTGTGAGATGACTGTAGATGGCCATGAATTAGCACGCCTAAAAAGTATTTGTTGCATCCTCATTCCACATGTAACATATCAAATGTAGAACTCCAAAATGCAGAAAAATCTAAGTACAATGAATCCACTTACAGAATATCGAGGGGCAATATCTTGATGGTTTGAATACAATCCGGACTGAGAGAAAGCATCAGTTCCCTATTCAGGAAGAATTTGAAAAAAGTTATGAAACTCAATGGAATGAATGGATGAACCAACACTTTCTAACTTTATATGAAGACTTAGCAAATGAGAATGTGTAGTTATGCTCATCAAGAGAAGTTCCAAGACACCATTGTCAAGAAAATTTATATTTGCCAGTCAAATTTTCAGATTATGCAGTATGAACTAAAAATCATAATAAAATTATTGAAGTGAGATACTCAAATTAAAGAAAATTTATACAAGTATTAAGTAACTTTCTCCATAAACATATAAGAACAGACACAAATATAAGCAGATTTTATGTTAGGATTACAAAGAGATTGCCTTCTTAGAATTAAAAATATGTCAAATACAAAACAAGAAGCAAACCTGACTGCACGTCATACACAAAACAGCCATCACAGGAGAATTAACATGGCTCAATTGAGTTAAGAAGAAAGCTGGCCCGAGAAATCCAATTGTTTGCATTATCTGCAAAGATGTAGAACTACGTTGTGAAGCTTATAACTTTGTAGGAATGGAATCAAGTTTAGCAAACAAGTAATCAAAGCACTAGACTGCTAGATACTTGAGGACAGAGAAGGCAAAGAAGATTCGTCTCCAAATTTTGTAGAAATATTTTTTAAGCTTTATGCACCTCTTAAAAAGTAAGCCACACGAATAAATTGTAACCTAAAAACTTGGGCTACAGCTCCAGCAACATATCAGGAAATTATATAGAAACATGTATTAACGATTTTTCTCAAATTAAAATCGTTAAAATTAAGAAACAAAATATTATCCAGTTTGAACTTATTTTTATATAAAACAAGTGTAAGAACCCGTGACAATTTGGAGATGCAAACAAAACAAAGATTGGTTTTCTTTTCATTTTTAATTACTTGAAATAAAAGATAGGCAATAGTTCCCTAGCCCTTTATATAAAGGAAGTTGGTCAAGAATTTATCCAAACTGTTTTTCCAAAAGGAAGTTTGATAATTGCCACCTATACTTGCATTTTTGTAGTATTTCTGATTATACTTTTGGGCTATATGTTCGTACTTCATTTAGTTGAATTTTGAAAAATCATTTTCAAGTTAGAAATTTAGTTTTGTTACTTTTTCTTCTTGATATTAGCATTTTTGTTAGTTTTGAAGGACTTTGTTGAAGGTGCCTTTGGAGAACTTGTAGGAAGCTCACTCAATGGAACAGAGGAGGAATAAAGACCCAAGAAGTCCACTCAACTGACCTTGCTTAGGGTGAGGCCTTTTAGGCCTGCTTAAGTGAGCCATATACCTAGAGGTTTCAAATGTTGTTGTGCTCGCTTAAGAGAGCTTAAGAGGCAGGCCCAACTGCTATTACTAATATAAGAGGCCCATGATTTAGGAAGAGGGCAAGAATACAGAGGGCGAGAAAGATCGTTTTCAGAGAAGAAGAAAAGAGTGTGGCAGCATCAAAGCTCAAGGACTCTATTTTGTTTTTCTCTTCATCAAATCCTTTGATTCCCATAACTATGAGTAACTAATTCCATGTCCGTTGGGTTTAATGTAATTAGACTATTAGACTTAGGGGGAGCAAAGAGGATCCATGAAGTTGATGATCTTAGGCAATAATGTTTAGGTTTTTTACATGCCAGTTCAATTGAATGACATTTGTAATTTGTGTATGAGTTTTTCTAAGTTGATGACTCCTATGATCCATTGCATAAATCTCATTCATGCTTTTGCATTCATGATTTTGCAAAGCAAAGTTTCTTAAAAAGCTTTTCTGAAATTCACGTTTTTCATGACTTCATAAAAAGCTAAGTGTTCCATGTTTCAAGTTTTAGGAAAAATGTTTTCTCACCGGTTTAATTGATTACAAGCAAGTGGTAATTGATTACTTGAAAACAAAGCATATTTAATCGATTACGAGAATATGGTAATTGATTACACAGTTCAAAATCACATAATGAACCTCCTGTTGTAATCGATTACAACACCGTAGTAATCGATTACTTGGCCCCTATTTTGATAGAGCTTCCTGTGATAATCGATTACATGGCGTTTTAATCGATTACATTGTTCATCAGTTTTTCTAGAAAGCCTGAAGAACACATTAATCGATTACTTAAGTGATTTAATCGATTACTGACAGTTATAACTGTTTCTCTATAAATAGTTGTTTCTTGTTTGCTCTTAGAACAACGGATTTTGAAACCCATTCTTTTGAGAGAAAATTTACTAAGAGCATTTCAGAGTATGACCCACAAATCCTCTGTTTCAACAAACATCAAGAAACCTTGTGAGGATTTCCTTTTGGACACTTGCTAAAGAGAGAGTTTTGGAGAGATTGTTTTGAGATTTCTATTCAACCTTGGTTCAAGATTCTTTAATCATCTGCACAAATCTGCATTGGATCCCAGGTTGTATCTCTCCTTGTTACTTTGTTGTATTTCTTTAAGAATTACATGTTTGTAACTTGTGCAATAGCTTCTTAGAGTTTTTCTATAATAGGTTTTTCTAGAAGGAGATTAAAGAAGGGTTGTTTCTCTAAGTCTTGATCACAAAGGGTTTATAGGTGTTAGATGCCTTGTTCTTAGTCTGGGATTGATTAAGAGTGATCGTAAAACTTGTAAGAACATATTGCATATAGTTAGATCCTAGCTTGTTGGTTAGGAAACTGGATGTAGCTTCTCTTGAATTGAGAAGTGAACCAATATAAATTTTGTGTTGTTTTCATCTTCATTAATCTTTTCTCTTGGTTATTGATTGTCATTCATTGGTTCAACTCTTTCATAATCAACAAAAGCAATTTTATTGTAACTGCATTTCATAAAGATTGGAGGTTGATTGATCAAAGACATTCTAAGTTTGATTTGTAATATGATCCATTAAACTCTGATTTTAAAACAATTTTTTAAAGGGGCAAGAAGAACCAATTCACCCCTCCCCCTCTTGGTTTGTGTGCTACTCACATTGTTTTCATAGACTACCTTCATCTAATTCCTGCTTTTCTTATTCAATAAAGCAATTGTTATTGTTCTTCTTTTGTGCCTATTGCCTGTTTTTTTATTGATCACCTAATTACTTGATCCATTATGTTCAATTGTATTTGGAAAAATCTATTTGAACTGTGAATTGAAGAAGACAACCAATAATTTTTATGCCTAGGGATAGGGTAACAAGGATTGGTCATTGTTAAAACCCTTATTCTTAATGCAAGATGTTTGGCTACACTAATCAAGGGATTGGTATTGATGTCAAAGGACTTAAGTTCTCTCGCTTAAGGAATTAAGGTTAGGATAAATTGTGTTTTGATAATAACATAGTCTCAATTGAATAAGGATAATTGGTAATGCATGTTAAGTTAGTTTAATGAAGTTAAACCCCAACGATTTCATCTTATTGCGACAACCTATTTTTCTATGTCTACCATGTGTTAGACAGAATTCCCTACTAGTTTTTCTCGCCATAAACTCATTTTAATTCTGCAATTGTCTTTACATTCAACAATTTAATCTTCGTAGTCTATTTAATTTATTGTAATTACCCAAATTATTGCATAAGTCCCTAAGAGACGATATCTACTCACTAGTTTGTTACCTGGGCGATTTATTACACTTGCCAAAATCCCAACAAAGTACGACAAAATGAAATATTGAAGGGAGATGATACCTTGCGGACCCTGGTAACTGATAGACCCTTGCTCACTAGAGTGTCTGCAATCCAACCACCAACATTTGCAGACATAGCCATTATCAACCACGGTAAAACACAAAATAGCCCAGATTCTGTAAGATTAAACTTCAAGACCTAGATATATGAAAATAACTTTAGTTAATTTTAAACATTGTCAATTGTTTTTCAAATATCCAAGAAGATTACAAGTCAAAATATTTTGTATGTCAGGATATTAACATATATCAAACCAAAAGCTCATCTTGATAAGCTTGAATATTGATAATGCTGAGAATTGCAGCTTAACAAATGTGTCATGTAGGATGCTTAAAACGTCAAACATCAGCAAACATGCTCACATAATGAATTTTATGACAATTGAATGTTTACAAGTAACTAACAAGAGTATGTGATAAATGGATGAGAAGATATCAAAATGAATGGGGAGATTAGAGTTTTAGGTGAAAGATAGAAGAGATAATAAACTCCAGTTTCTATTATAGTTAATAGAACTGGAAAAGAATTCTTCAGGCAAACCAAAAGCATTAGCAAGCAAATGCAAGAACAAAGCAATAGCATGACATTTATGTTGTACTCAAAATACACTAATATCAGCAATCCCCAAACAAATAATCCTAATAATTGGAATTAAGCAGAATTAGAAAGGGTGACAAGAAACATGAGGCTGCCATCTAGTGGGGTATGAGGAGGGAAGATGTTGACTTCCAGGTCACAAAAAAAGAGAGCAAAATTGAATAAAAAGGAATAAAAAAAAACTTAAATAAACAAAAAGAAGTGGCTTAAGGCTATGGACTAAATAATGAGAAGCAAACGATGCACATATCTAATATTCTCTCTTTCTTTCCTTCTGCTTACATCATTTGCATGGTTTGCTACTTTACTGTCAGTTATAGCACCAGCTTTCCCTCTTCCTCTTTGTCCATTGTCACATATTATACCTAGAACCAGATGATGCAATGTATATTTTAAGCTGTGGTTCCTTAAGAACTTTTCCTTATGTAGGTATTGGAGACTTTATAATCTAGGTAAAATCATACACAACCATCTAGGAACTAAAAATAAAATAAAGAGCATAAATCTAGCTCTGGCTTCGCCACATCAAGTAGAAACATGCCCAAAAAAGATAGGAAGACTTACTTGGTTATAGTATGTTGGCATCCATGTAAGTAGAATGAAAGTTCCCCAGTTGTGGCAAAAATGGGACACTATCAGAGCCCAGACTGGTGGCTTTGACAAAATTAATCGCCAAGGTATTGTTTTCACGGGTTCCTTGGAGGAACAGTTGGCAGTAATGAGCTTCTTTTCTTCAGGCCGCAGTTCAGGATCTTCAAGAGGTGAACTATGTGCCTACACTCCCAGAAGAACAGAAAAGATTAGCACATCAGCAAATAGAAAATTCTACCAAGATAGGTGAAATTTTCAGAAACAAAAAAGATGTCAGTTACAAAATTTGTGGTAAAGAATCAACTTCTAGACAAAAAGCATTTCAATAAAGAAAATGTGTGTACAAGTATTTCCATGTTCAGAATGCAAAGGAAATAATTTTACATACGCAAATCGTACCTTACTAAGCCACACAGAAAACCAGACTGTCCCTAGAGAACCAAAGGAGTAAAATACTGATGGCCATCCAAACTGATGAATTAGGAAGGGAGAAAAGGCCAGTCCAGTGACTGATCCAAGATACATCCCACTGTAGACCAGCGCTAGTGATCTACTTCTCTCTGACACAGGAACCCATTTTGACAGAATATTATTCATGGCTGGCATAGCAACACCCTAGAAAGGGAAAAGGCCAAAAGAAGTGAGGTCCATATGGAAGAAAGTTATCAGAAAATTGTATCATCAAGATAAATAAAAATGGACAAAACTTAATTTGCTTGTGTTGTACTCGGATAAGAACTAGAGTAATACTTCAGTAATTTGCATAACACATGTTAGCATTAAATGTTTACCAAGATGACATTCCAATTCTGATGGGAGAATAGGATGAACAACAGTACAACACTTAAAGAACTATACCTAAGTTTTCTCCAAATCAAACATTACTGAAATGAATCCCAATATGGATTACGAGAGAAAAAAATTTCATTGTTTTTATTTATTAGATATTTTCTTTTACCAATACCAACATAGTAGCAACATTAAGGTTTCTCCTAGCAGTACAATGCAGGAAACTGTATCATTTGGAACATTTTAGCAGCACTCGCCTCACCAATCCCCATGAATGCACGAGCAACTAGTAGGAAAGGCAATCCAAGTTTGGCAGCTATAGGAGTGAGGGCTGTCGCAAAGGACCACCAAACAACGCCAAATCCCAATACCTGTTTTCCTCCCACAGTGTCTGCCCATATTCCACCAGCAATCTGCAACATAAATCTAGCTATGCTTCAAACTCCTGGCCTTAAGTTTAAAGTCATACATGCAAGCAAAAGTTACTAATCAAACTTTATCAAAATGAAACCACATTTACCTGAGTGAGGAGGTATCCCCAAAAGAAAGAAGACTGTATCAAACCCACAGTGCTCGGGCTCCAGTTGTACTCTGCAGACATAGGAAGTATAGCAATGCTCATATTTACCTGCAAATGAGAAATCAATGGAAGTTTCTAAGAGGTAAAAAGCTAACTGAAGACTCCACAGCAGTGCTAACTAAACAAAGGTTTTGCAAATTGAAACCAAAGCCTTAAAATTGTTTCATAAAATTGTGCTCTGCAGACATAGGAAGTATAGCAATGCTCATAAAATTGTTTCATGTTGACACTAAAAATTAATATATTGAGTAAATGAAATTGAACCTCTAATTATATTCAGTATTTTTTTTTTTTTGGCATACACCAAGGGTATATCTCAACCAATAGCCATAGACTAATTAATCCCTTCAAGATGCAGAAATAAACCAAAGTAGATTTTGCCTCTCTTAACAAAGCCTTACATTGAACCCTTCTTAGAATTTGGATTTGGGCTTAACCCAATCCCAAAAAGCTAGCTAATGAGATTTAGGGTACCCCCACTAAGCTAACTTATGAGGTGAGGGTTGCCTTCACTTATATATACTACTTTGATCATATCATTAGTTAGTGTGGGATCGCAAACACTCTTGTTAGAGTACTTAAGGTGTTAGATTTCAGCTTAAAAACAATTAACATTGATTGAAGTTACCCAACAATATATAAGTTGTGCCCCAAGAACTAAGGCAGACGATGTGGGATTCCTAACATAAGGAACGAGCTACTACCAACTATGTCGAGCTTTATTGGTGACCTGGCTCTGCTTAGATTCAGTATAAACATGGTTGATTCTTCTAAAGCTCCTCTCTCAAACAGACAAAATTGCATGCATTGAGAAAGCAATAACAACGCAGTTGAAAGATCAAAGAAGAAGCACACATTACACATAGTTACATATTACATACCCTATCCATGTTACATAGAAGAAAAGCTGAGAAGCAGAGAACCACAATGACCCATCTTTTGGGAAACACTTGCCACCACCTCGCTTCGTCTTCCACGTTATCCAAACCACGCTTCTTCTTCTGAACCACGACATCATCCTCGTACTTGGGGGACTCCGACACGTTCTTCTCGGACTTCACATTCGCCCACACCTTCCTTCCGCCGGCAACGAGCTGGCTCCGCCGCGAGAGGAGGTGTAGCGAAGGTGGAGGAGTTGCGTGGAGGAGGTGGTTTCGGCGCGAGAGTGGAATGGGGACAGAGCATGGAGTTGTTGAAGGAGAGAAACAGGAGATTATGGCTCTGCCACTCATCGTGGCTTCTGCGTTCTTCTTCTTTTTCTTCTTCGTTCGCTGTTACTGTAATACAACAGCAAAAACTGTTGATATTTTAAGGAACAAGACGAGGATTTTTATCAGCACTGGCTTTTGTTTTGACACGTGGAGACTGCATACAGAACATGACCCCTCTGCTCTTGGGTGACTAATGATAATCATGGAATTTTACTAGTTCCATTTACTAATGTTTAGATTAAATCCATACTTTAGTTCATCTTAATTATATTTTATGTAAGCGGTAAAATAATCAAATTCATTATTAATATTATGAGAAAATCCTTAGTAAAAAAGCATTCAATTATAATTTTCAATATATTATTAACTTTTAAAATAATTATCTTATAATAATTAAAAGTTAATTGAATAACAATGTAAATTGTATTGTGTCTATGCAGCGATAGGACAAACTCCACCGTGTCACAATTACTTCAAATTCTTTCAGAAGTGAATGCTTTAGAATATTCCATTCTTGTAGCAAGGCACGGATTTGTTTTACAGTATATGATATTAAACTCTAATATTATTGTTAATTTAATACAGTGATGTCAAAATTAAATGATTGAGGATAAATTATAAAAAAAATGTTTATATATATATATATATATCTATAAGTATTGAAATTTATATAAAATAATCATTATTATGTATTTTTCTAAAATTAATTTAAGAACATATAATAAAATATATGTTTACACAGAAGATAAACTAAATATGTTTTTTTAAAGGCCTAATATTATAAATATCAATCATTAATTTCATATTCACAAATAACATAATTATAATAAAAAATTGTATCAATGTTATCCATAAATTTTTACTAAAAAAAATGTCCTATTAATTATTTTATAAAAAAAACTATTAAATATAAATGAGTTATATTACTTAGTGGATCATTTTTTACAATAATAATGATGACGACTGACGACGACAATAATAATTGAAAAGAAAATCTATTTTCAAATTAGTAGATAGCAAAAGAAAGAATACTGTGTTGTACAATAGCTACTGTGAAAAGAAAACTTTGATATAACTCAACGTTCGATTTGTTTTTCTAAAAGTTTATATAATGATTTATTTAAACTCATGCAGTCAAATGCGTGTGTTAGAACCTAAAAAAAGTGACAGAAACAACAAAAATGAGAAAAAGAAACAAAAAAATATAAATTAATAATAGTAATAGGAAGTGAGAAAATTTAGTAGTATATTTTAAAAAAATGCTCATTAATAGGGACGGAACTAAAATTTGATCAAAGGGAGTTTGAGTCCCCCCCCCCCCCCCCCT
>PYAF01002271.1:797143-809343 GCA_007407185.1 Glycine tomentella
CATAAATAAACCCCATGGCTGGCTTCTCATCTGAATCTACCAAGCGCAACACTTTAATTAGGGGAAAAGCACCCCTCATACAATGAAGAACATTCTTCCAAAACTCCTTATCCGTAATCAAATTTTCCACAAGCTTACCATCCTTAGTCTTTGCTAATTGACTAGAAGTCCATTCTTCAGATGTGAACATTCTAGTTAACGAACCTTTATTCTCATTCAAGCATCCCAAAGTCAAGTAGGAAGTAGCAAAACGGGTCAAGCCGGGTCTAATTAAATCACCCCCTTTAGTAAAGGTATGCAATAAAGCAATGAGACTTGTTCTATTATAGATGTAAGTTGTAATCCTTCTGGCACTTGCAATTGTGTCTTTATGAAGTGGTATTTTCTTCTCAAAATCCTCTAGCATCAAATCAATGCAATGAGCTGCACAAGGTGTCCAGTAGAACTTGTTCCTTTTCCGCATCAACAAATCCCCAGCTGCCTTGTAATTTGCAGCATTGTCCGTCACAATATGGACAACATTTTCTTCCCCGACCTCCTCAACCACATCATCCATCATCTTGAAAATTTTGTCGGCTGTCTTGCTTATGTTAAATGCATCAATGGACTTCAGAAAAACAGTTCCAAGCGGACTATTCACTAGAAAATTCAATATGGTCCTCCTCCTCCTATCAGTCCATCCATCTGTCATTATTGTGCACCCAGATTTCTTCCAATAAGCTCTATGATCATCCAAAGATAGATTGGTCTTGTCAACATGATGCTTCAAGTATTTCACCCTAATTTCATGGAAGGATAGTGGGTTAAATCCTTGACCATGTCGAGCAACCGACTCAAACATCTTCTTATATTCTTCACTATTGGCCACATTAAAGGGAATCGCATTATTGTAGAAAAAAAGGGCAATGTTTTGGCAAGCTTCCTCTCTTATGTTCTTCTTGAACATGTTGTTCATGGTGGCTTGAGACCTTATCTTTCTCTTGAAAATATCACCACTACTACCACTAGTAGTACCACCTTCTTCGGATGCAACAGAGCTACTACCTACTCCCTCAAATTGACCAGATTTTTTCAATAGCTTTTCTTGCAATGATGACACAATAATCATCATTTCCTTTTGGACATCTTCAGGGACAGCCCTGCAAGATCCAACATCTTTCGTCGTTCCCGCTAAATGATGCTTGAAATGGTAAACCCCTCCTGTGAACACCTTCTCACAGTATTTGCATTTCACTTTTCTTGCATCCCCATTAACAGAAATGCAGTGTTTCCATGCCACATCAGTCCTCATTCCAGCAGCATTTCTTGCTATTTTACGTGGGGGTGCAGATGCTCCACTCCCTCCTCCAACATCTTTATCTGAACCAGATCCACTTGCCATTCCTTTAGTCCTGATCCAGATAGCCAGCCAGGTACAGAGTTCAAAGTTAATCAATAAACTATTTCACAGATGACAGAACAAAGGGCTTAAGGCTTGGCTTGAAAAAAAAACCATGCCTCTGTCATATTTCCAAACAATTCAAGACTTCAAAGTTCAAGCGAAAGGGAGAAGAGAACGGGAGATGAGAAAGGGAGAAGAGAAGCGAAAGGGAGAAGAGAAAGGGCCGGCCAAGAGAAAGGGAGAACCTACCTGGTCTCACGCGCAGCAGGGGGGAGGTCGTCGGTCGCCGGTCACCGCAGCGGAGGTCGGTGGTTGGAGGTCGCAGGTCACTCGCAGAGTCGCGGTCGCAGGTCGCACAGGTTTGGCTTTTTCCCTTTCGAAAGTGAACCCTAGGCAGCTGGGCTTTTAATCAACGTGAACCAGGATCGGAGGGGATCGTCGATCACATGATTTCACGATTAAGATCGCGATCTTGATCCGATCCTACCTGACGGCGATCTCACACACGATCTGGATCGGTTTGCTTGGGAAAAATCGTGGGATCGTCCGATTATACGATCCGACTCGCGATTTTAATAACAATGGTCTTATTCATGATTGTTAATAGGAATGTTTGTTTTCTGTTGCTTTCTTGGTCATAGACTATACACTTAACAATCATGTATATCATAGCCTTGGAATTTGACACTTGTTAGATTGAGTTATTTCTAATTGTACTCATTAGAATATCTGAAAACTACAAGATGAATTGTCTTTAATATGGTTACGATATGATATGACATGTGCTTTCAAACTATTTAATTTTGTTGTGATTTTTCTTGCGGACTTATGAGAGGAACAAATTTTGATTTGAAATGGAGACAGAATGAATGTTCTGCTTGAAATGCATATAATGCATGAATAACAAAATTTGATTTGGAACCATGAAACTATATATGAAAAGGTAAATAAATGTAGATTGAACAACAGATTTTGATTTGAAATCTAACCATAGATTGAACTTACTGCTTGAAATGGTTATAATGCATGAATAACAAATTTTGATTTGGAACCATGAAATTGCATATGAAAAGATAAATAAGTGGAGATAGATTGAACATGACATACCTGTCAATATGTGAATGAATGCCATCTCTCTTACATGTCAATCGATGGTAAGGGTAACCAATGATGGACTTGTAACTTTTGAAAGAATAATTCCTTTCCATTGTTCCACTTTGCAAGCTTCATGATTGAACCATAAACACAGGCATCAAACAAATAAAGGTTACATTCTACGCATTTTTTTAATGTTGAATACTTTTTGCGAGTTTTATCGCTTTAAGATAATCTCAATTTCTTTTTGTTTATAAGATGTTCTTATATTCTTGGTGTACGAGACAGATTCCTTGTGATTTACAAGTTCCTTACAAATATGATAATCTAATTGATGGCCACCGTTTATTTGATCATTGCAACTTATTATCTTTTGAATCTATAGACGAAAAGAAAATTCCTTATTAGATGTGAATTGTAATTAGCATATATGAAATGAATATCATCTTTTCACCTAGCAAAAAATATCATCCTTTCGTATTACAAGAAAGTCAACTAGACAATTGCAAGGGAATGTTCATATGACCTTTATTGTCACATTTTTTTCCTCAAAGCTAAAATATATTTTTTATTCTTGATATTTTTTATTCTTGATATTTTTAATTATATTCAGTTAGGTTAGTTGAGTTTCATAAAGCAAGGAAATTTAATGCATATCTTATATCTTTACTAGATTTTATCTTTGTCGTATTTTATTTTATTTTCACAAGATAGCCGAAAAACGACTCAGGTGAAAATATTATAATTATTTTCTTTACCCTATCTTTCTCTCTTAGATTTTAAAAAAAAAAATCCTGTGCAACAACATAGGTTTCATTTTTCTTTACCTTATCTTTTTCTCTTTTGTGTTCATTTTTACAAGTGCTACATTTATATGCTTAGTAGAAGACATTACAGTTAATTGGTGCATTTGGCCTTGGTTTGGTATGTTCATTATTCCATTTTAATTATTGCTTTCTTTTTTTTTTCCATTTTAAGATTTACCAGAATGAAATTAGTTGGAGTGAAGCAAGTTTATACTAATTAGCACAGATCAATGTGTATTGGAAGATAAACCAATTGATCAGTGTTTGCTTTATTTTTTTTTTCTTTTCAGGAAAGTATTGGAAGATATTAGTTTTTCACTAGAAGGAATTTGTCTTATTCCTTTATCAAATGATCAAACTACTTCACCTTCACCAAACAATCAGACTCTTTCACTAATTAATCAGACTCCGTTACCTATTTAAGCTGATCCTACTCCTTCTCCTTCACCGATTAATTTTCATCCTACTCCTTCACCTCATGAAGATGAAGTTAATAATGTAGAGGCACACGGAGGAATAAGTAGGCTGAATAGTAAGATTTGGCAGCATTTTCAAAAAATAAAGTCAATGGTGTGGACAAGGATGAATGCAAGTATTATAAGAAACTTCTTAGTGGAAAATAAAAAAATGGAACCAAGCATTTGTGGCAACATAATGAGATTTGTGTTCATTACAAGATTTTTATGAGAGGGTGAAGGACCAAACATTTCTTACACCTAAGGTCGTGCAAGGAAAGCAAGAGTTGGGTGCAAGAACTTATGATGCAGAATGTGCAAGGGTATAGCTAGCAAAAACAATTATTACGCATGAGTTGAAAATAATAGGAATACTCACAATAACCAAGAGGGGGGGTGAATTGGTTAAAACCTTGATATTTTAAAATTAATTCAAATCAGAGTTCAGGATCTTTATCACTTTCAAAACCAAGAAATCTTTTTACTCAATCAAATAACTTAGCACCAAGAAAACAATAGCTCAAAACAGAACTTGTTGGACAATGGATATGAATCAAAGAATCAATGACCAATGAGCAATATGAGTAATGGAGAAATAGAATCAAAGACATAAGCAATTTATACTGGTTTACTTCACAACTGAAGCTACATCCAGTTTCTTCTAATCAACACCAAATTAGAGTTCCACTATTATAAATTTATGTTCTTACAAGCTTTTACAAAATCCTCCCTTTATCAACACTAGATAAAGAATAGAAATCTAAAATCCTATTAGAATTCTAAGGAGCAAGAACCAGAGAACACTACTTTGTTCTTTAGCCAAAGAACCCTTCTCTAGAACCAAGTAAGAAGAACTCACTTACAATAGAAATTTACAGTAGAAATTCAAAAACGAATTTACAAACAAAGATTAAGGAGAGAGACAACCTGATGATCCATTGAATGTAATGCACATGAATTACCAAGTCAGGTTGAATAGCAAACAAAATTAGACAATGCTTTTCTTTAACCTTGAAAAGTTTCTTGCTCGAGAATCATTCAAAGACCCATTGATGTTTTGAATGAAGCAAGAAGTAATAACCCTGAGAAAATCACTTTGAAAGGCTTAGAAGGCTTGTGTATACTCAAAAATACGAAGTGGTCATGTTATTTTACAAGGCCAGCCTTCAATCTTATTTATAACAAAATTTGTAACTAACTGTAATCGATTAAACGCGCTAATAATCGATTAAAATTCTTATGTAATCGATTAAATTATCACTTAATCTATTAAAATGTTAAAGAAGCTTTCTGGGTTTCAGCAACGAGCAAAATAATCGATTAAACCGAGCTGTAATCATTTAAGACAGAAAGCTTTGTTTCACAAAATGAATTGTGTAATCGATTACGAATTTTGGTAATCGATTAAATCAGAAAGTAAGTTTTTTCCAAATGTACTATGTGATCAATTACTGATAATGGTAATCAATTATCACAGCAAGGTTTAAAATAAACTTTCAACTATGTAATCGATTACACTAAGTAAGTAATCGATTAAAACATTTAACAAAGCAGTTTATTTTCAATCAAAGGCCAAATAATCGATTAATCCGATAGGTAATCGATTAATTTGTTCATAAAGGTTTTTCCAGTTTGAACGAAGAACAAAGTAATCGATTATATCATTAAGTAATCGATTAAAACACTAAGAAATCATTTTTCCAAAAACCTTTTAATCAGATTCAAACCTTAACCAAAAAGATAAAAACCTTTGATGTTTTAATGAAAACTATTTAATCTTAATAATGAATGAATGAATGTAATGAAAGAATCAATCAGATTGTCTTTTTCTTACACTTGAATCATTTACAAAACTTCAAGGCACTTCAAGCATTTTGAAAGCTCAAAACCCATTTCTGAATCAAAGTCTTTCACTCTTCATGATGCTCCCCCTATATCCAACAATCTCCCCTTTTTGGCTTTGAACAACCAAATTCTTGATTGATCATTTGTTGGACTTGAAGTTCTTTCAGGGAATCAAATAGAAGACTTGAGCTTTTTCAAACCTAAAAATAATCACAGACTTTTTGTCAAGAACAAGTGTTAAGATATCTGCTTGCTTTATTCATCATTCATTAACTTTAATTTGTTAATTTTATTACTTAGCTCCCCCTTAATTTGACAATTCATTCAATTTTTGATTTGTGCAAAAAATGTGCTGAAAAATAGGGTAGAACAGAGTACAATGCAGAGCACAATCAATCACACAATCAATCAATTATATCGCCCCCTATTTGGCTTGTCAAAGTAAAAAATTAAACAGCACAGCAGATAACAAGCAGGAGAAACTGAAACAACTTCATTTAATCATGAGAGAACCGGTACACTGCTTAAAAAAAACATAAAACTAGAAAACAAAAAATATAAAAGAGGGAATACAAGGCTTTTAAACTAGAAAGATTCAGAATTATCAAACATCACTATTGTTTCAATACTTTCTAGCCTAGACTTAATTTCCTCTAATGCTGCATTGGTTTCATCCCTATGTTCATGATGAAGAGACAGCAAGCCATCCATCTTTTGAATCATTAAGGATTCAAATGGACTATAGGTAGGTTGAGTGGGGCCTTCTTCTTCAGCATCTTCTTCATCATCCTCTTCAACTCCAGCAGCAGCAGTAGGAATAGCTTGTTGGCCAGCCATTTGCCATCCTTGAGGTGTCTTCACCATCCCTAGTTTGGTTAGATGCTTCTCCTTGATTAGACTGTTGCTTCAATTGGTGTTGTCCACCACTTCATTAGAAACATCTTGAAGTAGTCTATGAATCTAGAGATAAGCACAGCATAGGGAAAAGGATAGTTCATAAGCCTCTTGGACTTTAACATAATCTCCTCAAGAATGAGAATCCAATTCATCTGAATTGAATTCTTGAGACCATACACTAGTTGTAGGTCATCATCAGTGGCTTGGGCATGGTTTGTGGCTCTAGGAGTGAGAATGTATGTGATTATATAGTAGAGGAGTCTGTCTTCATGGGTCATGGGGCCAATGCTAAGCCTAAGCTTTAGCCTCATTTGGGAATCAATCAATATTCCCCTATAGGTATCCATTTTATTGTACCCCTCAACCTCTTCCTCGAATTTCCTTTCCCCTTTAAAGGAAATACCAGCCACTGCTTCCCAGACCTCTGGAGTTATTTCCATGGCAACTCCATTCACTTGGGACCTAAGTATCCCTCCATGGAACCTTTGGCACAAGTGTAAAACACCTTGACCAATTCAGGGTAGAATGTACCCTTCATCTCCACAAATTTTCTTAACCCCTGGGTTTCAATAAAAGCATGGAATTGGAAGCCTTCCTTAATGAACCAGACTAATTCTAGGTGTTTGGGGGGACACACTAATTTAGTGGCATTGAATTGGAGATATGTCATTCTGTCCCTCTCTGTAGGGAACCAATGATCCAACCTACTAACCACTGGGTTAGAGGTTTCTCCAACCTTTCTCTTAGAAGTCTTAACTCTCTTAGAGGCAGACATCTTTTAGGCAGAGTTACTAAACTCAGATAGAAGAAAGACACAGAGAAGATTGAAAGATAAGAATGAAGGTAGGTGTGATTTCTTCCATCAACAATAGGCTGTATTTATAGAGATTTGTAGGCTCCAAGTATTTGAATTTTGAATTAAGGAGTAGTTGGTACGAATTAAATCACTGCAGAGGATTCAAATTTGAATTAGGTGGGAGTTGGGAAGTTACAACTTCCAAGAAAATCTGTCAGATTTGGTAGTAACTCCATGAATAATTGATTATTTCCTTGTGTAATCGATTAATTCGTAAGCAAAATCACTTTCTGCAGATATAGTAATCGATTAATTCGTAACGTAATCGATCATTTCTGTAAAGTTCACATGTAGAAGACAAAGTGTAATCGATTATTTTTATGATTTAATCGATTATCACAAAGAAGTTTGAATTTTAGAAACATGTTGAGGCTTGTGTAATCGATTAATTCGACATGTAATTGATTATTCCATAAGGTTTTGAAATTTGAAAAACTGATTCTCAGTAATTTAATTGATTACCATTCACTGTAATCGATTATTCTAGTGGATTTTCACTTTGTAAAAGAATTTTTTATCAGTAATCGATTAATTCGACTCTTAATCGATTATCACAGAAACATTCAATTTTCTGAAAATGAGTTTCTAAGAAGAATAATCGATTATTTTGTTTATGTAATCGATTACATAAGCACAAAATTCATCCTAAATCATGATTTAAGTGATTTTAATCGATTAATACGACACTTAATCGATTATTACAGAACAAGTATCAGATAAAACAGAATTTTTGCAACACAACTTGGAAATTTTAAGCTTTTTGTGATGAAGGATTCAAATGACAAATCTTTTCACATGAAAAGACAAACAACATTCAAGCTAACAAAGATTAGATTCATTCAAGATTTCTAGCATATTTCTAAGAGCATAGAATCTATCTCTAGCCAATGGTTTAGTAAATATATCAGCCAATTGATTATGAGTGTCAATGAAATCAATTTTGATATTGCCTCTCTGAACATGATCTCTTAGAAAATGATGTCTTATCTCAATATGTTTGGTCCTAGAATGCATTATTGGATTCTTTGAAATGTTGATAGCACTTGTGTTGTCACATAGCAAAGGTATTTCTTATAATTCAACTCCAAAATCTTGTAACTGTTGTTTCAACCATAGACTTTGTGCACAACAACTTCCAGCTGAGATATATTCAGCTTCAGCAATTGACAAAGC
Organism: Glycine tomentella; assembly: GCA_007407185.1. Taxonomy (NCBI): domain Eukaryota; kingdom Viridiplantae; phylum Streptophyta; class Magnoliopsida; order Fabales; family Fabaceae; genus Glycine; species Glycine tomentella. The sequence continues at coordinate 805,652 of PYAF01002271.1, forward strand.
AATACAAGATTGTTTCTTGCAATGCCAAGAGATTAATGAACTTCCAAGTAGATGACAAGTTCCACTAGTGCTTTTTCTATCTAACTTACATCCTACAAAGTCAGAATCAGAATAACCAATAATATTAATTGATGCACCTTTAGGATATCAAAGACCAACTTTTGGTGTAGCCTTGAGATATTTGAGGATCCTTTTGACTACTGTTAGGTGGGACTCTTTGGGATTTGCTTGATATCTTGCACACAAGCACACACTTAACATTATTTCTGGTCTACTAGTTGTCAAATATAATAATGATCCAATCATTCCTCTAAATTTTGACTCATCAATCCTCTTTCCATTTTCATCTGAATCAAGATAGGTTGATGTTGCCATTGGGGTTGCAGCATCTTTACTTTTCACCATTTCAAACTTTTTGATCACTTCAAGGCAATACTTGGATTGGTTGAGAAATGTTCCATTCTTCATTTGCTTCACTTGAAGTCCAAGAAAGAATGTTAATTCTCCCATCATTGACATTTCAAATTCTTTCTGCATAGCTTTAGAAAATTCCTTGCACAACAAATGATTAGTTGAACCAAAAATTATATCATCAACATATACTTGAACCAATAAGATATCATTCTTATGTCTTTTGATGAACAAGGTTTTGTCAACATGACCTCTTGTGAAAGATTGTTCAAGCAGAAATTTGCTTAGTCTTTCATACCAAGATCTAGGAGCTTGTTTTAAACCATAAATGACCTTTTTAAGTTTAAAAACATAGTTTGGATGTTTAAAATCAGTAAAACCAGGAGGTTGTTCAACACATATATCCTCCTCAATGTATCCATTTAAAAAGACACTTTTGACATCCATTTGAAAAAATTTAAAATCCATTAAACATGAATATGCAAGCAATAACCTAATGGCTTTCAATCTTTCAACTGGAGCATAGGTTTCCTCATAGTCAATGCCTTCTTCTTGGTTGTAACCTTTTGCAACCAATCTACCTTTATTTCTGACTATGATTCCACTCTCATCAAGTTTATTTCTAAAAATTCATTTTGTGCCAATGGGTTTGAGAGAGGATGGTCTAGGAACAAGTTTCCAAACTTCATTTCTCTTGAACTGATTTAACTCATCATACATGACATGCATCCAATGTTCATCAACTAAGGCTTGATCAATATTCTTAAGTTCAATTTGAGAAACAAAAGCCATATTACAACATAGATTTCTTAATAAAGATCCAGTAGATACTCCCTTTGAAACTTCACCTATGATGTTATCAAGTGAGAGATCTTTTGTTGTTCTCCAATCTTTTGACTCTTGAACAGGTGTTGATGGTTTCATTTTAGCACTTGGTTCTTCTTTCTCTTTATTTATGGAATCATTAAGCTGAATAAATTATTCCATAGGACCTGCATCTACATCACATTTTTTTCCTCTTTTGAGGGATTAGACTCATCACAAATCACATGTACAAATTCTTCCATGCACATTGTTCTTTTATTGAAAACTCTATATGCTTTACTATGTAATGAATATCCAAGGAAAATTGCTTCATCAGCTTTAACATCAAATTTTCCAAGTGATTCTTTCCCATTGTTTAAAACAAAATACTTGCAGCCAAAAGCTCTCAAATGAGAAATGTTTGGTCTTCTACCTTTGTATAGCTCATAAGGAGTTTTCTTTAAAATAGGCCTTATAAGCAATCTATTCAATGTGTAGCAAACTCTACTTACAGCATCAGCCCAAAAATATTTTGGCAAATTTGTCTCATTAAGAAGAGTTCTAGCTCCTTCTTCAAGAGATCTGTTTTACCTCTCCACAACACAATTTTGTTGAGGTGTTCTTGGAGCTGAAAAATTGTGGTTATTTCCATTTTCTTCACAGAATTTTTCAAAATGTTCATTTTGGAATTCTCCACCATGATCACTTCTTATTGAGATAATTTTGCTACCTTTTTCATTTTGAGCAAGCTTGGCCATTTTTCTAAAAGCATGGAAAGCATCACTTTTGGATTTCAAAAACAGAGTCCAAGTAAATCTAGGGTAATCATCTACAATGACAAGCCCAAAATAATTGCCTCCTAAACTCATAGTTCTAGAAGGACCAAACAAGTCAATGTGAAGTAATTCAAGGGGTCTAGAGGTGGAAACAATGTTTTTGCTTTGAAAAGAATTTTTGGTTTGTTTCCCCTTTTGACAAGCATCACAAAGTTTGTCCTTTTCAAACTTGAGTTTGGGCAAACCAATTACTAAATCCTTTTTAATTAACTTGTTCATATGATGCATGTTAATGTGACTTGTCCTTCTATGCCATAGCCAAGATTCATCAATCTTGCTTATTTGACATGAAGTGTTGTGAAAGAATGCGTGATCAATTGAAAGTAAATAAATGTTACATTTCCTTTTACCTATGTGAATCACTTCACCATTTTGCCCATCACAAATCATGCAGCAATTCTCATTGAATGAGACTTTGAATCCTTTATCACAGAGTTGACTTATACTTAAAAGATAATGCTTCAATCCTTCCACATAAAGAATATTTCTGATTTTGGTTTTGAAGTTATCTCCTATGTTGCCTTCTCCAATGATTTTTCCTTTGTTATTATCTCCATAAGTGACAAATCCTCCATCTTTAAGAGTTAGATTTGTAAGCATAGACTTGTCACCCGTCATATGTCTAGAGAATCCACTATCAAGGTACCATAATGAGGATCTAGCTCTTAGACATACCTGTGAAAATCGAATCAATTTATAAAGGAAGATACCCAATTGAGATTGAGTCCATAGGGGTTAGCAACTTTCTTTTTCTTTTGAACCCAAATGCAATCTCTAGTAGGCACATAGAATCTCCTAGCATAGCATTTGTAAGATGTGTGTCTTTTTTCCATACAATAGTTGCATGTTACAAATTTTGATGATTTTTTCAAGAAAGCATTTTGATTGATTTTTGAGTTTTTGAACTTCTTTAGATTTTTCTGTTTTGGAGGCACAAATACAGTTTTTCCAAAAAAAATTGATCCTTATTTGTACCCCAAATCAGAAGTATCTCCAACATACTTTTGCACACTTAACATTTCAGCCAAGTTGCATTTTCCTTTGTAAACCTTTCTCAACAGATCAATTAAATCACTATTCTTGGATAAGAGTAATATGTATTTTTCTCCCTGACTTCTTTTGTAACCATCAAAATCTTTTTGCAGCAAGCTATATTTGTCAACATTAGTAGAAGGGGAAGCACATACACATCTATTCATTTTGTAACTTGAAACAAGTTTTTCATTTTCTTCTTTCAAGTTGCAAATTTCAGTTTGCAATTCAGTAATTTTTGCAACATGCCATCTAAGATTTCCTTTGAGCTTGTTATTGGATTTTGCAAGTTGTTGGGCTTCTTCATGCATTTCTTGGAAAGTATTAATAGCTTGTTCAAGTTCAGAATTTACCTCATCTCCATCACTTGATAAATCATCATCTTCTTCATTGATTGCGGAGGTGAGACATATAACGACTACGTTTCTAATTCGTATTTAATTAATTTATTCGTATTTAACCGATTACGCTTATTAATTTACAGAAAATTTCCTACGTAATTTCGTTTACTTAAAATTAATTATCCGTAATTGGTTATTATTCTAACGAGTAAATTGTCAAAATACAAAGTTCAAACATAATTTAAGATATAGTCCAAGTACAATACAG
>PYAF01002271.1:811486-839357 GCA_007407185.1 Glycine tomentella
TTGGTTCATTTTGTTTTTAATTTAGTAAAAATTTTAGACTACGTATTAACCAATCTCATCCTTCTATAATGAAGAGAAAATTTCCTAGATTGTATCTGTCTTTCTTCTGCGTTTTAACCGAACTTAGATTATTTTAAATTCAATTTTTTCTTGAACTATCTTTCTAAATTTCTAATAATTCTATCTTAGGGTTTTTCTTTGCAAATAACGTCGATAATTGCTTATCTAGGATTACTCTATATTTTATCAGGTTTCCAGGACCTTATTAGAGCTTATATGGCCTTATCAGAGCTATAAGGATATGTTGGTCATTTGGGCAAATGTTCGGGGCATTTTAGTCATTTATCCTAGGGACCTATTTGTCATTTATGAAATTGTTCAGGGACATTTTGGTCATTTCCAAAAATATCCAAGGGCATTTATGTCATTTATCTAAGAATGCGTTTTTCTAAGAAAATACACAGATACAGGGAAATATGGGGGTGTTACAAGACACATGTTTGCTTCTTCATTTTCAGTTGAAGATTATGATGTTGTTGACTCATTATCTTCCCAAGCTATGTAGGCTCTTTTAGATTTTCCTTCCTTCCTCACCTTGTTGTCCCCTTGTTGCTTTTTCAAGTAGATTGAGCATTCAGATTTGATGTGGCCAGGTTTTCAGCATTCAAAGCAAGTAAAGTTGTTGTCAATCTTCCTCTTGTTGTTGTTGTTCTTGTTCTTTGTGAACCTTTTGTTCTTGTTTTTCCTGAAGAACTTGCTGAACTTCTTGACAACTAAGTTCATGTTGTCCTCTTCATCCTCTTCACTTGAATCTTCCACTTTTTCTGACCTTGATTGCTGTCACCTTTGGTTGCAAGACCTTGTAAGACATTTCAAGATCTTGATGTTTAGTTCTTCAGTATCAAAGATCTTCCCAAGACCCAAAAGATGATTGACAGTATGAGTGAATCTTGTTTGTAGCTGAGAAATGCTTTCTGTGGTTTTCATCTTGAACATCTCATACTCATGGATCAAGACATGCTTTATTGATCTTCTAACTTCGTCAGTTCTTTCATGAGTAATCTCCAATATCTCCCACATCTCTTTTGCACTTGTGCATCTCACTGTTCTAAAAAATTCATCAGAAGAAAGTGCAAAGGTAATCATATTTTTAGCTTTAAAATCATATTGGACAACCTTTTGTTCAGCATCTGTCATCTCATCCTATTCTTTGGGAATCATTTCATTGCCAACAATTTTCTTTGGAATAAAAGGACCATTTTCTATAGCATTTCAAGCACTTGGATCATTTGATTGAATAAAGATTTTCATTTTATTTTTTCAAAAACTGAAATGCTCCCTTCAAACATAGGAGGTCTGTTTCGAGAAGCATCTTCTTTGAAGGTTATTTGTGAGGTATTCATTTTTCTTTTTGAAGAAAAGATAGTGATCTTGAATAACTCTCAAGAACCAGCCAGATCTTGATGCCAATTTAAAATAATAGGAATACCCACAATAACCAAGAGGGGCGTGAATTGGTTAAAACCTTGGTATTTTAAAACTAAATCAAATCAGAGTTCATGATCTTTATCACTTTCAAAACCAAGAAATCAATTTACTCAATCAAATGTCTTAGTCCAAGAAATCAATAGATCAAAATAGAACTTGTTGAACAATGAATATGAATCAAAGAATTAAAGACCAATGATAAAGATGAGAGATAGAGAAAATAGAATCAAAGACACAAGCAATTTATATTGGTTCACTTCACAACTGAAGCTACATCCAGTTTCTTCTAATCAACACTAGATTAGAGTTCCACTATTATAAATTTTTGTTCTTACAAGCTTTTACAAAACCCTCCCCTTTATCAACACTAGATAAAGAATAGAAATCTAAAACCCTATTAGAAATCTAAGGAGCAAGAATCAGAGAACACTACTTTGTTCTTGAATTACATAACCCTTCTCTAAAACCAAGCAAGAAGAACCCACTTTACAATAGCCAAATACAACAAAAATTCAGAACCAAATTTACACACAAAGATTAAGGAGAGAGACAATCTGATGATCCAATGAATGTTATGCACATAAATTACCAAATCAGGTTGAGTAGCAAACTAAATCAGAACATGATTTTCCTTAATCTTGAAAAGAAACTTACTCAAGAATCATTCAAAGACCCATTGATGTTTTGAATGAAGCAAGAAGTAAAAACATTGTGAAAATCACTTTTGAAAGCTTAGAAGACTTGCATGAGCTCAGAACTATGAATGGGTACAATCTCTCAAAGTTAGAAAACAAGCCAAGCCTCCAATCCTATTTATAATAGAATTTGTAACTAACTGTAATCGATTAAACGTGCCAGATAATCGATTAATTCGCTTATGTAATTGATTAAAATAACCATGTAATTGATTAAACTGTTCAAGAATGTTTATGGGTTCAGCAATGAGCAAAATAATCGATTATCCCGAGCTGTAATCGATTAAGACAGAAAGTCTCAGGATAACAAAATGCACTATGTAATCGATTACAAGATTTGGTAATCGATTAAAGCAGAAGACTTATATTTTCAAAGTGAACTGTGTAATCGATTACAAGCTGTGATAATCGATTAAGACAGGAAAGTGACTTTCACAAATAGCCTATGTAATCGATTACGGATAATGGTAATCAATTATCCCAGCAAGGCTTAAAATAATCTTTTAACTATGTAATCGATTACAACACTTAAGTAATCGATTAAAATCATTAACAAAGCAGTTTTGTTGTAAACAAAGGCCAAATAATTGATTATTCCGATGGGTAATTGATTAAACCAGTGAAAATAGCATTTTTCCAAAAATCTTTCAATCAGATTAAAACCTTAACCAAAATATAAAAACTTTGTTATTTTTTATGAAAACCATTTAAGTTTATGAACGAATGAGTGAATGCAATGCATGGATCATCATATTAGTCTTTCTCTTACACTTGAATCAATTACAAAACTTCAAGTCATCCAAGCATGTTGAAAGCTCAAAACCAATCTTGAATCAAATCCTTTTTAATCTTCATGATGCTCCCCCTATATCCAACATGTTATACAATGGCATTTGTTTCACAAGTTGAACCAAAAGGAATTGACCAAGCTTTACTTTATGAACATTGGATGATAGCCATGCATTAAGAATTAAATCAATTTAAGATAAATGAAGTATGAGACTTAGTTCCTAGACATTCTTCTCATAAACCTATTAGCACCAAGTGGTTTTTAGAAACAAACTTGATGAAAATGGTATCATCATAAGGTTGTGGCTAGATTGGTTGCTGAAGGATACAACCAAGAGGAAGACATTGATTATGATAAAACATATGCTCCGGTTGCAAGATTGGAGGCCATTAGGTTGCTACTTGCTTATGCATGCTTAATGAGTTTTAAATTGTTTCAAATGGATGTTAAAAGTGCTTTTTTAAATGGATATATTGAGGAGTAGATTTATGTTGATCAACCTCCTGGTTTCATTGATTTAAAACATCCAAACCATGTTTTCAAACTGAGAAAATATTGTATCGTTTGAAACAAGCTCCAAGGTCTTGGTATGAAAGGTTGAGCAAATTTTTGATTGACCAATCTTTCATAAGACGACAAGTGGACAAAATCTTGTTCCTCAAGAAAAGAGGCAATGATATTTTGATTGTTCAAATTTATGTAGATGATATAATATTTGATTCATCTAATCAGTCTATATGCAAGGAATTCTCTATCTTTATGCAGAGTGAATTTGAGATGTCTATGATGGAAGAATTGACATTCTTTCTTAGACTTTAAGTGAAACAATTGAAGAATGAAACATTTCTCAGCCAATCAAAATACTATTTGGAAATGATTAAGAAATTTGAAATGGAAAAATGCAAAGATGCTGCAACTCCCATAGCTACATCAACATATCTTTTGACTTAGATGAAAGAGGAAAAAGTGTTGATGAGTCAAAGTATAGAGGAATGATTGGATCCTTGTTATACTTAACTGCAAGTAGACCAGATATAATGCTAAGTGTTTGCTTATGTGCAGGATATCAAGCAAATCCAAAGGAATCTCATCTTACTGCAGTAAAAAGGATACTCAAATATCTCAAATCCACACCAAAAGTTGGATTATGGTATCCTAAAGGTACATCAATAAGTATAATTGGATATTCTGATTCAGATTTTGCAGGATGCAAATTGTATAGGAAAAGCACTAGTGGTACATGTCACTTATTGGGAAGCTCATTGATTTCTTGGCATTGCAAGAAACAATCATGTGTAGCCCTTTCCACTGCTGAAGTTGAATACATTTTTGCTGGAAGCTGTTGTGCATAAAGTCTATGGTTGAAGCAACAACTACAAGACTATGGTGTTGAGCTACAGGAGATTCCCTTACTGTGTGACAACACAAGTGCTATCAACATTTTCAAAAATCCTATTATGCACTCAAGGACCAAACACATTGAGATCAAAACTCACTTTATCAGAGATCACATCCAAAAGGGTAATATCAAAATTGAGTTTGTTGAAAATGAAAATCAATTAGCTGATATTTTTACCAAACCCTTAGCAAGAGATAGATTCTATTCACTTAGAAATATGCTAGGAATTCTAGATGAATCCAGTGTGTGTTAGCATGTTGTTTATGTGATTATCTACATGAAAATGAATCATATATTGGTCATTCATTTCAAATGCAATCAATTCAAAAAATGTTGCATAATTAATGTTCATGTTGATAATTCACTGTAATAATCGATAAAGCCTCGGAATAATCGATTAAATGGACTTTAAAAGATATTTAGAATGAATTTTGTGTTTATGTAATTGATTACAAACCCGAAATAATCGATTATTCTTCGTTCAAAATTTTTCAAAAATTAACGTTCACTGGAATAATCGATTACAACATCGAATTAATCGATTACACAAGTTGAAAAATCTTTTGAAGTATCACATTTCACTGGAATAATCGATCACCACATATGGTAATCGATTACACTTCATCTTCTTGAAATGGATCTTTCACTGGTTTAATCAATTACACCTCGTGTTAATCAATTACAGCTTTCTGCGAAACCTGTTTTGCTTACAAATTAATCGATTACTTAAGCTCGTAATTGATTATTCATGGAGTTACTGCAAACTTAAAGATTTTCTGGAAATTGTAACTGCCCAACTGCCACCTAATTCAAAAATTTGAATCTTCTAAGCTTTTAGGTTAGTGGGTTAATTCGAAATGACAGTTATACTTTCAAATTTCAAACTTTGGAGCCCAAAAACATCTATATATACAACCTTGCTTAAAGAGACAAATCACACCACTCTCTTCTTACAACTAACCTTGCTGTATTTCTCTATTTCTCTTCTTCAAAGTCTAGTTTCTCTGCCTTTTGTTTTCCTACTCCTTGTATTAACCATGTTTGCTCCTAAGAGATCAAAAATCTCTAAGAGAAAAATTGCTGAAACTTCCAACCCTGTAGTGAGTAGGTTAGATCATTGGTTTCCAGCTGAGCGTGATAAGATAAACTACCTACAGTTTAATGCTACCAAGCTCATTTTCCCTCCCAAACACCTTGACCTTGCATGGTTTACCAAAGAAGGTTTTCAATTCCCTACTATGATTGAAGCCTAAGGATCGAAGAAATTTGTTGAGATGAAGGGTACCTTTTACCCTGAATTAGTGAAGGTGTTTTACACCTGTGCTAAAGCCTCCATGGATGGGACTATCCTATCTTAAGTTAATGGGGTGGTCATGGAAATCACTCCTGAGGTCTGGTAAGAAGTTGCTGGCATTTCCTTTGTTGGTGAAAGGGAATTTGAGGAAGAGGCTGAGGGTTACAACAGAGTTGAAACCTATCGAGGGATGCTGCTTGACCCTTAAATGAGGCTGAAATTGAGGCTTACTAGTCCAATGACTCATGAAGATAGACTTCATTACATAATCACCTACATCTTGACCCCTAGGTCCACAAATCATGCAGAAGCCACAGATGATGACATACAACTTGTGTATGGCATGAAAAACTCTATTCAGATGAACTAGATCCTCATCCTTGAGGAAACCATGCTAAAATCCAAAAGATTGGTGAACTATCTATTTCCATATGTTGTTCTTGTGTCTAGATTCATTGATTATTTCAAAATAGATGTCTCAAATGAGGTGGTTGACAACACTAATTCCAGCAATAGTCTCATCAAGGAGAAGCACCTTAACAAGCTTGGAATGTTGAAGACTCCTTATGGATGGCAGATGGTTGGACAACAAGTTCCTCCTGTTGGTGCTGAAGAAGAAGGAGAAGCTGAAGCCCCTACTCAACCATCCTACAGCCCCTTTGAATCTTTAATGATTCAGAAGATGGATGCTTTATTGTCTCTGCACTATGAGCACAGGGCTGAGATAAATTCATCTATGGAAGAGATGAAGTCTAGATTAGAGAACATAGAAGCTAGGCTTGTTATTGATGATACTGACAAACTAGTTTAAATTGCTTATGTTCTTTATGCTTTCTTTCTGTTTCTGAGTATGTTATGCTTTGGTTAATGTTTGTTATCTTTAATTTTCAATGTACTACTTGATCTTTCAATTAATATAAGTTCTGTTTTCTCCTCTTTATATTCTCTCTTTGCCCATCATTTTTTTTGTCTTTGATAAGCCAAATAGGGGAGAAATAATTGTAATGATCATTGGGGGAGATAGGGGGAGATAAATAAGACATAACTCTATTTGTTTAAATGGGGTGAAATATTTTGTGATAATGAATGAAGTGCTCTGTTTGTTTTCTCTGTATGTTTATGAGAAATTATACAATTCAGGGCGAGCAAATTTAAAGCATTATATACTTAACACTTGTTCTTGCAAAAGCTGATTTAAATTTCAGGATATCAAGTATAATTCCTCTATCATTCATCCCTTAAAAGCAATCAAACATTAAACAAATGGACAATTGATATTTGGCATGCTCAAAGCCAAAAAGGGGGAGATTGTTGGATATAAGGGAAGTTGCAAGAAGAATCAAAGCAAGAATGAAGAAGAAGCTTGATGATTGGCTTAAAGATATTTTTGCTTTTTACATGCCTAATCAAGTATGAAGACATGTGCAATTTGTTTAAGTTTGATTCAAGTACATTGCTTTGTGATCCTTGCATTGCAATTTGCATGTCTCATTTAACTTGCATACATAGGTGCAATAAAACTTGAAAGCTGCTAAATGATTTCAAAAGAAAATAAGTTCTCATGGCTAAGTTTTTGGAAAAATCAAAACATACTATTTTAATCGATTACATAGTGTTTTAATCGATTAAATGCTTTTGTTCTAAATCTGGAAAAGTCATGAAGAACACTTTAATCGATTACAAGATTTGTTTAATTGATTACATAGTGCATTTTGGAAAATCATACATTGCTGCTTTAATCGATTACCATTTATCATAATCGATTACATAGGCTTTTTAGAAAACTCTGTTTTTCTGCTTCAATCAATTACATTGTAAAATAATCGATTATTCTGTTCGTAATCTTTTTCCAGATTGCTGAGGAACAATTTAATCAATTATTTAGTTATTTTAATTGATTACATATGACAAATAATCGATTACACTAGCGGGTTAATCGATTATTGTTAGTTAAATAAGTTTTTTTAAAAGCCTTGTGGGTCAGCTCTTTATAAATAGACCTTGTGCGAATTATTCAACATATGAGTGATTTCCTTGTGAGTAACACATCTTGTGAAGATCAAGATTTCTGAGTTTTTTTTAGAGAAGATATGCTAACGAAAAGAAGTTTTCAAGATATTGATTCTGAGCATTAGAATTCATACTACCTGGATTGTGTGGTAAATCTCAATTCATTTTCATTCATGCATGCATGAAGGATCACAGGTAGTGTTTATCTTGAATCATCTTTTTAGAGTTTCTAAGAGTTTGTTGTGTTGTTATATTTCAAATTGATTCTTTGTAAAGCATTCTAGAGAAGGGTTCTCTAGGTTTAAAGATTTGAGTAGGTTTCTCAAGATTTTTGTGACTTGTATTCTAATAGTGTTTTAGAATTCAGAATCTTTGTCTAGTGTTGATAGAGATTGTCACTTGTTGTGCTTGTACAAGAATAATTTGATATAGCGAAAACTCTAACCTAGTGTTGGTTGGAAGACACTGGATGTAGCCTCCATGTTTGTGAGGTAAACCAGTATAAATTGTTGTGTGATTGATTCTTTATCTGAATATCTTTCATTACTATTGTTTGGAAATCAATATACATCAACAAGAAACATTTCAGTCATTACATACATTTCAAGGTGATATTAGATTGAAAGAAAAATTTGTTTTTGATCAAGGGTGATTGAGTGATACGATTCAAGTTTTAAATTCCGCAAATTCTTTTCAAGAAAAGTTTTTAAAGGTAGTCTTAACCAATTCACCCCCCTTCTAAAAAACAAATGAACACTCCAAACAACCAAGAGGGGGGTGAATTGGTTGAAAACTTGTCCAATTAAAATTTTATATCAGAGTTACCTCAGGATCTTTATCACAATCAAAACAATTAAGAAAAATCAGTTTTCAATCAACTTCCCTTTCTAAGAACAATAGAAAACAAAATATCACTAACTATGCAATGATTTTGATTCACAAACATGGTAATAAGAAAATAATCTGAGAGAATAAAGAGAACACACAGATTTTTATACTGGTTCACCTCAAACACTATGAGGCTACATCCAGTTCTTCCACTCAATACTAGAGAGGAGTTCTACTATTGCAAAATATTCTTATAAGCAATCATACAAGTCTCTCTTTATCAACCCTAGATAAAGTTCAGAGATCTAAAACACTATTAGATTCTTAGAGACAAACCCTTCACACTGAGAACCCTACCCAGGTGAATCCTAGAGAAATCCTATCTCTATGCTTGAAAGAAAACCCATTACAATAGAGTTACTTTAATCAAAATTACAAAGAAATTGATTTACACAATCAAAAGCCAAGAAAAGATATCACCTGATAATCCAAGATTGAATGAACAAGAATGAATTACAGATGAATATGCAGATTATCAACTCATATATGCAGCTTTCCTTGAACCTTGATTGAAAGATGAAACTTCGGCTTATGATCAGAAATTCCTACATGAATCCTTGAAGTTTCTAAGTGTTTCTCATTCAGAGAATTATCACAAATGAATGCCCTAAGTGTTTTGTGAATGTTTACAACACGAAATCTCTTAATTGCTTACGAGTTTCTCTTTCTTCATATATCTTTTAAACCTCAGTCATAGAGATTCTATTTATAACTGTCATTTAACTGAAAATAATCGATTAAATCAGCTCCTATAATCTATTATTTCGACAATGTAATCGATTAAATCAAGACAGTAATCGATTAAAATGCTTAATTCTAGTTCTAAGTTTCAACAACGAGTACTTTAATCGATTATTTCGATACGTAATCGATTAAACCCGACATTCATGTTTTTGCTGTATGAACTAAGTAATCGATTAAGTCCGAGAGGCATGTATCTCAAGCACACTTTGTAATCGATTACGATTCTTCTGTAATCGATTTAGACAATTAGCATCTCTTTCATTTTAGCCTAGGTAATCGATTAAATCATTATGTAATCGATTACAATGCTCATGACATGTTTTCTGAAGACTCTAAGAACAAAATAATCGATGTCACTAAGTTGGTAATCGATTATTTAAGTGAAATATGATTTTTCTAAAAACTTTTAGCCTTTCAACCTTTCTAAGTTAATTACCTTGATTAATCTTCTTATGCTAATAATTCTATATGAATGAATGATGAATGATATGCATACTTGGATTATCAGATCATACACTTTCTTTTTACATACTTAAACTGCATCTTCATGCTTCTAATGATTCATTTCCTTTGAGCATATTCAGCCTTCCTTTGAATCTTTATCACTGAGCATGTTGAAAGCACAAAACTCTTATTCTTGGTCTTCAATGATGTTTGGCTTCATCTGAATCAACACCTTCTTGGTTATTTGAAGTGTATTCATAGTATTTTCACATCATATGTATCCAAAAGTATAGTTTAAACTACCATACCTTATTCAAGCAAAAATCATACCAACTTAGGCATGACAATTGAATATCCTCAAGCTACAAAAAAAATCATGTTAGTAATCTAACTAATAAACCACAATTTATCTTTCAAATAATTTCTAATTCCTTTAAACCTTCACAAGAAAAGATTATAACCTAGCATGCATCTTAATCTCCTTTCACCTACCACCTTAATACTTCATCCTCAAATTTAATCACTCAAGCATTTGAACCATTTAACTATGTACCATTCAACCTCTACTTCTAAAAACTAATTCAAGACAGACCCATAATAAAAATATGAACAAACAGCCCAAATATCATCAAAATCACTTCCAAAGATCACTAAATATACTTCCAAACATCACTAATATTTCAGCCTATAAATCATCACCTATCCTATGGTTTAAATCAACATTTTCACATCATATAATAACCTTCAAATAACATAAATTTTCAACCTAAATAATAACCATAAATCTGCCCAATTAAGCATATAGGTTAATCTAAACAAATGCTTAACTAGAGATTAAGCCTAGCCTACCTCAAATGGATTTGGATTTGAAATTGATTAAGTGGTTGCTTCTCTTGGAAATCCTCTTAAGGAATGAAGTCTTGAAAAGAATAAAATTTGATGTAGAGGTGAAGCTATGGTTTGAAAGTAATAAGAGAAGATAAGAAATGAAAAGCTAGGTGCAAGGAAGTAAGTAACCGTGGGATGAGTTTTGGTGCTAGTGGTTTATGAAATTTTTTGGAGCAGCCAAGATATTTGTACTATGTTAATTGGTTTCAGATTTAAGTGTTTTAGTTGGATTAAAAAATGGGTTAGAAGTTGGCCTTGTACGTGGAATTGGCTGGAAATCTTGATATCCTTTGTCAAATTTCTACAGCTACACACATAGCAAAAAATTCACAACAACATACAAATATCATAGTTACACCAATATTTTAATGTTTAAGGATAGATTCCCTTCATTAGTGATCATGTGGTTATGTGGAAAGCTTTGTACAAATGACTAATCATATTGGTTCTAAAATATTTGGCTGAAACTATATTTTTATTTGCAAGATTCCCTCATTTAATGCTTGCTTTTCACCTTGAAGGCCACCTAGAAAGGTTGATTCAAAAAGCTTATCTTCTTTGACTTACCATTGACTTTGGTTTACCAAACTTTTCTTCCTATTAGTTCACTTAGCTATGCCTATTCTATGGCTTTTGCATGTGAATCCACTTCTGGATAGTCCAAATTTGAGTTGAATATTTGATTCCTTGGGCCCAAATTTCAAGGGTTACAAGTTGTGCCCAATCCAAAAGGTCAAAAAGGCTAGAAACACTTGACCAGATGATGTTTGTTCATTGTTTATTTTGTTACCAATCAACTAGGCCATTGTAAAATATGGGAACACTTCACACCTAACCAAGAGGGGGGGGGTGAATTGGTTAAGCTTGATAATTTAAAAATTTTCTTGATCAAAATCAGAGTTTTGCCCTTTTGGATCTTTATCACTTTTGAAACCAAGAAACTTTATTCAATCCAAAGTTCAACTCAAAATATGTAATACTTCAAGAATTTGGTTGATAACAAGAATTCACAAACAAGAAAGATAAAATATAGCTAATAGGTAGAATAAGAACAACACACAAAGATTTTTACTGGTTCACTTCAAACACTATGAAGCTACATCCAGTTTTCTTCCACTCAACACTAGAATGGAGTTCCACTATTGTAAATTTCAGTTCTTACAAGTTATTACAAAGCCTCTCTTTATCAACCCTATATAAAGTTCAAAAATCTAAAACACTATTAGATTCTTAGAGACAACCCACCGAGAACACTACTCAGTAATTCCCCTAGAGAAACTTTATCTCTAGATTACAAGCAAGAAACTCATTTACAATAGACAAACCAAAACCAAAAATCAAAACAGAATTACAACTTCAAAGATTAAGGAAAGAAGTCACCTGATGATCCAATGAACAATATGCATATGAATGATTTCACCAGGTAGAAGAATGATTTCAACCTTAGAACATCTCTTTCCTCAAGCTTTGAAAAAGAAAATCTTGCTTCACTTATCCCTCAAAAACCCATAAGAGTTTTATGAAAGCAAGAACTCAATGAACCCAGAAATATCACTACAAGAATGTTTTGAAAGCCTTAGAATGCTCAGTATACGAATTGATCAAGTTAGTGAAAAAGCTGAGCATGGGTTCTATTTATAATAAGCTTTCTAACCGTCAGTAATCGATTACATACGCTCCTGTAATCGATTAATTCGCATATGTAATCGATTATTTCAAGACTGTAATCGATTAAACTGTTCAATAGATGCTCTGGGTTTAAGCAACGAACAGAATAATCGATTATCCCACCTGGTAATTGATTAAGACAGCAAGCTCCTATTTTTGAAATACACTATGTAATCGATTACGGATTTTGGTAATCGATTAAGTCAGAAGGCTTCATAAAACAATTTGTACTTTGTAATCGATTACTACATTTGGTAATCGATTAATGCAGCATAACATGTTAATCATAGGCATATACTGTAATCGATTATTATCTGTAGTGATCGATTAAGACAGAGAGATGATATTTCCTATTTAGCCTATGTAATCGATTACTAATTATTGGTAATCGATTAAAGTATTCATTATATCATTTTATATGAAATTATAGCTAAAATAATCGATTAATCCGATACGTAATCAATTACATTGTTCTTGAAAAGTTTTCGAGAAGGCACAAAGAACAAGATAATCGATTCTTATCTTAGTGTAATCGATTAAATCAGTAAGAACTTATTTTTCCAAAAACTTAGATTTAAACTTGCCTAATTTACCAAATGTTTGTATATATTGAAACTCAATTTGATTAACTAAATGAATGATATGAATGCTATGCACATGGATCATCAGAAAATACTTCTTCCTTTTACATTAATCACAAATTGATCACCAAGGCTTCAAAGCATGTTGAAAGCACAAAACCAAGCTTGATCCAATGTTCATTCTTCAAGTGATTCCTCTCTTAAATCAACAGCCATAAATCCTCATTTTTTAGTATGTTAAACTAGACTTCCTAAGATTTCTAAAAAGGTATCACATGCCCTATTTGGAGTTATAAAACTCTGGCTATAACATTTTTAATCTAGACTTCAAAACTGCCAGCAAGCTGAGAAATTCCACACTGACATCTCTGAATGTTTTAATTAATGAAAGCAGTACACAAACTAGATTTATTTGAAATTTTTATATGTTGTATTAGACATATATATCTTTAATTCCATATATCATACATCTAATTTGGATAAGAATTGAGAGAGAAATAAATTTCTCAATTCGGGTGGCAGAAATGGAAAATACTTTGGACAGCTTATGTTCAAATAATTAATTCAATCATAAATATAAATTCAAGATATAATTTTGAGGATGTTACATTTTTCAGTTAGAACAAAGTTTTCGTTTGATAAAACTTTTTAAGGAGCGGATGATAGATTTTTTAGAAAACCCATAAGATGATATAAAAACCTTTTTAGAAAACACAAGATATCTATTTAAATCTAAAAATAAATTCACGCCTTTTGGTCAGTGAAAGCTTTAAAGGAAAGAAAGAAAGATTAAATGTAAGAAGTTTTATACTGGTTTGTTTCTACCACTGAGACTATGTCCAGTTCTTGGAAAACCACTAAGTTCCACTAACGTCACACATGTTACAAGTATTATTCACTACCACTTCTAACTCTTATACAATCAATTTCTACCCCAAGCTTGAAAAAAAATTATTCTTTATCCTACCAAGCCTAGCTCTAAACAAATCAAAGGATTTGTTGTTTGGAATTGCTCACTAACTAAAACTATAAACATCTAACAGACAAATATACAATCAACTCTTTAGTCTTTTCTCTCAATATGTTCAACATGTTTTGAGAGCTTTTTGAACTTTACAACAATATACAAAAAGCTTTTTATAGAAAGAATGAAAGCGCGTATGATTTGTGTCTTCTTCTTTGAAGCTTCTGGTATTTTAGCCTTCATCTTCAAGTATATGTTGTCTCACAATGGTTGGATTCTTCACTTAATCTTCGTTTGATGATAATGGTTATTGGGAGCATTTAATATTTGTATCAAATGCACATCCCTTATCATGTAGAGAATCCACTCTTATAGGTTATCATGTTGAGTACTTTAGCAGGAAATCACTTCTCACTTGTAAAAGCAGGTCTTTACAATAAACACGTCTTTCGATGATGATCAACACTTTCAGATCTGGACTTCATTTATTCTTCATATGACTTTGTTAGATCCTATGAGAATGTTTCTGCAAAGATAATCTCAAAGATAGAAAATAATTGATCTTCTTAAATACTTTATCAGATCATGGCTTATGCTTGTTGTCGTCTGGAATATCAGACTCACAATAGCATATCATAATTTGATGAGGCATTAAATGTTGATTTTATCATTTGTATTCATTTGCATCTAATCAAAATAATTAGGATTTCTGATTTGTCTTAAGTTATAAACTAACTTTTGACTTAACAATTTCTCCTTTTCTGTTATGGCATACAAATACAAATGTAAAAGTTGAGAGCATATATAAGAGATAAAGCAGTAAAGCATATGCATAGTCTTATCTAATGCATCATAAGATATAATAGATAAAATGATTGACATCATAAGACTTTGAGATAAAGTCAAAATTTTCAACATAAAAGCATTTTATTTTATTTATTAGAGGGTTTTAAATGCAACATAAGATATAATAGATAAGATGATTGACATCATAAGACTTTGAGATTAAGTCAAATTTTTCAACAGAAAAGCATTTTATTTTATTTATTAGAGGGTTTTCACATCAGGAAGATGTGTTTTTCATATATATAAGCATAAACAAGATTTAAGCTAAAAATCTCCCCCTCAAATGATGCTTTTTATGACTTGAGCTCCCACTCAAATTGTGTTAAGAACACTTTAATCGATCATTTTGTACATTAATTGATTACTTTGGTTAAAATAATCGATTAAATAACATTTTAATCGATTACATGCAGTTAAATTTGTTTTCTATAAAAAGTTGTTGGGTCTGAACATTTGCATAATTCAAGAGAAATTGATTTTATGAATTACTCATTACTCCCAAAGCTTTCCATGTCTGAGAAAATATTTTGAGTCTCATACATCTTGTTTCAAAACCCAAGGACTCATGCTTCATTTCTCATAGTGTTTTGAACAAGATTCTTCCAGAGTTTGTCAAGAGTGTTGCTTTTCAACATTAGCATTCATTCAATCTGAATTTGCTTGGTAAAATTCTTTCATTCAACCTCTGAGGATCATAAGGTTGTATCTCTCTTGAAATCTTACTGTGAATTGACTTTTTTTCTTTTAATTCTTGTAAGTACTAAGATCAAAGAGTTTCTTTAGAGCTTTTTCTGGAGTAGTGTTCTCTAGAGGAAAGAATAAGGTAGTGTTCTCTAGTTCTTTGTGATTAGAAGTCTAATAAGGTTTTAGATTTTAGTTTCTTTATCTAGGTTTGATAAAGGTAATCACTTGTAAAGCTTGTAAAGAACAGATTTTGATTTAGTGGAACTCTAATCAGGTTTGGATAGAAGACACTGGATGTAGCTTCTCTTTTGAGTGGTGAACCAGTATAAATTTGGTGTTATCTTGATTCTAATTATTGCTATCTTAAATTTGCTTATCTTGTGGTTAATCTCTTTCAAGATCAACTGAAATATTTTCTGAAATTGCTTCAAATGTGGGTGAATCTTGATTGATTGAAAGTTTCTATTTTAATAAGGGAAAACTTGTGATACAATCTTTACTCTGCTGCTAGTTTTAAAAAATCTCTATTTTAACCAATTCACTCCCCTCTTGGTTAATTGTGTGTTTGTCATTGTTTTCAATTGGTATCAGAGCTAGTTCTTGAGTTTTATTCAAGATCACTATCTTTTTTTTAAAGAAAATGAATACCACAAAGATTACCTTTAAGGAAGCTGCCTCCCTCAACCGTCCTTCGATGTTTGAAGGAGCACATTTCTGTTTTGGAAAAGTAAAATGCTGATTTTCATTCAGTTAAATGACCCCGGTGCTTGGAATACAATTGAGAAAGGTCCATTGATCCCTACAAAAAACTGTTGATAATGAAAGAATTCCCAAGGAGTGGGATGAGATGATGAATTTAGAAAAAAGAGTTGTGCATTATGATTTTAAAGCTAAGAATATGATTACCTCTATACTTTCTTCTGATGAATTTTTTAGAACTATTAGGTGTAAAAGTGCAAAGGAGATGTGAGAGATGTTAGAAGTCACTTTGTAAGGAACAGATGAAGTTAGAAGATCAAGGAAGCATGCCTTGATTCATGAATATGAAAGGTTCAAAATTAGAAACACAAAAAACATATCTCAACTCCAAACAAGGTTCACTCACATTGTCAACCATCTTCTTGGTCTTGGGAGGACTTTTGATGCTGAAGAATTGAACATCAAAATCCTGAAGTGTCTCACAATACCTTGGCAACCAAATGTTACAACAATAAAGGAATCAAAAGATCTATCCAAGATGTCCATGACTGCACTTTTTGGTAAGCTTCTTGAGTATGATGAACTTGAAATGTCACAACTAATACATGCAGAAGATGCAGAGAAGAAACACAAAAAGTATAGTCTTGAAAACTGCATCATCTAATGTGGAAAAGGAAAAAGACTCGAGTTAAGATGAAACTGATGAACATATGAACCTAATAGTGAAGAAATTCAGCAAGTTCATGATAAGGAACAAAAACAATAAGTTGTCAAAGTTTCACAAGAAAAATGACAGCAACAACAACTCCACCAACTTCATTTGCTTTGAATGTGGTAAGCCTGGACATATTAAATCTGAAAGTCCAATTCTTTTGAAGAAGCAACAAGGTGAGAGGAAGACAAAGAAAGAGGGGAAGTCAAAGAAGGGATACATAGCATGGGAAGAAAATGATTCAACAACTTCTGAATCAACAAATGAGAATGAAGAAGCAAATGTGTGCTTCACTTCTACAATAAGTGATGATGAAGAATTCTCAAGTGTTGAATCAGAGGTAAATTTTGAATATAATAATATTTTTGTTGCTTTCCATGAGATGCATGAAGAGGCCCAAAAACTTGCACAATCCAATAATAGGCTGAAAAGTAATCTTAAATGGCATGTTACCAAAATTGTTGAATTGCAATCTGAACTTTGCAATTTGAAAGAAGCAAATAAAAAGCTTGTTTCAAGTTACAAAGCTAATGGGTGTGTATGTGCCTCATCATCTTCAAATGTTGATAAATGCAAGCTTTTACAAAAGGAATTTGATGATTTCAAAAAAAGTTAATCTGAAAAATACATGATATTGCTAACTAAAAATTCTTATTTAGTTGATCTTTCAAAAAAGCTTTATAGAGGCAAATGCACTTTAGATCAGATGCTAAGTGTACAAAAATATTCTAGAGATACTTCTGGTTTGGGGTACAAATATGGATCAAAGCCTTTTGGAAAAACAAGGTTTGTGCCTCAAAAACAAAAGTATAAAAAAGGTCCTTCAAAAACAAAGCATTATCAATTGACTCATTTTGAAAGAACATAAAAAACTGTCACGTGCAATTATTGCACGAAGAAAGGTCATACATCCCATAGGTGCTATGCTTGAAGATACTATGTGCCTAATGGTGAATGCATTTGGGTGCCTAAAATAAAAAGAAAGCCAACTAACCCCTATGTGTAACATCCTCAAAATTATATTATGAGTTATATTTATGATTTAATTATGGAAGTAGGATGAGAATTTTTGGACTAGTAGTCAATAAACGAACCATGTGCTGTGAAACATTCTTTTAGAAAAATCTAGTCTTCGCAATCTGTAACTCCTAAAACTTTGGCACAAAGGCTAGAAAATTAAGCCCAAACTTGGACCAATCAAAAGTTCATGAATATTCCTAAGCCTCTTACATGCTTCAGCAACGTAAATATGTTGGCTAAGTGAACTAATAGAAGGAATATTTGGTAAACCAAAGTCAAGGTGAAGTCAATGAATAAAGAGAATAAGACAAGCTAAGTCCAAGCTAGTTGAATAATATTTTTAGGGCTATCCATGTGGAAGCTAATCGAGTTTTAGGAAACATGTCCACATGCACATATGCCATTAATGTAGGGAATATTGGTAATGATGATTAGATAAAAAAATCTAGATTTTTTCTTAGTTTGTAATGACTTAGTTAACCTAGAACGTAATTAACTACTAACTAAGTTTCTTTCTAACCAATTACCTTCCATCCTAACTAAATCAATTAGTATAAATAGCCTTGGCATTCAAGAAAATTTTGCACATAAACTTCAGCTTTCAAGATCTATCATACTATTACTTGTTTCCTGCACCAAGTTTTTCTATTTCCTTTGTCGTGCCTTTTTTCTACCACTTCACCCATCAACCACTTTCTTCTTTCAAGACATCATTTCTCAGAGGATTTTTCCAAGGAAGACAACCTTTACTCCATTCCTCTTCAAGAATCAAAACTCACTTGAGGTAGGCTAGGCTTCAATCTTTAGTTAAGAATTTATTTGGACTAATTTACAGGCGTAAATGTACAAATTTATGTCTATTATTTAGGATGGAATTTCATGTCAATTGAAGGTTATTGTATGATGTGATAATATTGATTTATACCATAGGATAGGTGATGATTTATAGACAGAAATATTACTGATGTATGGAATGATATTTGATAATTTTGGAATGGATCTGATGATTTTTGGGTTGTTTGTTCATATTTTTATTATAGAATGATTTTGTAGAAGTAGAGGTCGAATGGTATGTAGACAAATGGTTCAAATGTTTGAGTGATTAAATTTTAAGGAGGAAGTAGTGAGGTGATAAGTGCAAGGAGATCAAGATGTATGCTAGGTTATAATCTTTACTTGTGAAAGTTTAAAGGAATTAGAAATTATTTGAAAGATATATTGAGGTTTATTAGTTAAGACTACTAATATGATTTTTCTGTAGCCTGGAGATATTCAATTATCTTGCCTAACATGGCCGGGTTGACATCCCGAATAAAGACTATCTTGATGACCAAGATGGTCAGGTTGCCACCCTGGATAGACTATCTTATTGATGATCGAGATGGCCGGGTTGACATTCCGGATAGACTATCTTCTTGATGACCAAGATGGACGGGTTACCATCCTGGATAAACTATCTTATTGATGATCGAGATGGCTGGGTTGACATCCCGTATAGACTATCCTCTTGATGACCAAGATGGCCGAGTTGCCATCCTGGATAGACTATCTTATTGATGATCGAGATGGCCAGGTTGACATCCTGGTAGACACTATCTTCTTGATGACCAAGATGGCCGAGTTGACATCTTGGATCGACTATCTTATTGATGATCGAGATGGTCGAGTTGACATCCCAGACAGACTATCTTCTTGATGACTGGGATGGCCGGGTTCACATCCCGGATATTCTATAGATTTTCTTATGGATGAATTTTGATGTGATGATATGTCGATTTCATGTTTCCAAGTTCAGTACAAGATTTGTGAAACCTAGTTTGAGACTACATCCAATATGAGATGTAGAAACCAGGTGCAAATACATGGAATGACATGCATGACTAGTGTAAGACGGCCGCAACATTTCTACATCCAGTACAAGGTGTAGCTACATACAGTACGATATGTAGAGGTCATGTGTGATATTACGTTGTCGACACGCACCAAAACAATTTAACTACGTTAATTCTGTAGCACAGGATTAACCTAGGTCGACTCAGAGACACAATCAATATGGTTATAGCTTCAATTCACTAATAACAGTAAGGGAGGAATTTTATCGAACAGTTTGTGTGCGTAAGTAAAACTTGCAAAAATGTAAACTAAAATTAAAGAGCAACAAAGAAACTAATAGAATTCAAAAGAAGTAATGTAAAACAGAATTAAAGCATCAATCCAATTCACCTCACCAAGCAATTCGAATCATCATTGTTCTCAGAAATTTATCCTATTATGAAAGTTCATTCAATCTCATTAGAAGCAACTCAATCGACTTAACCCCTAAATTGATTGAAACCACAACCCTAATTGAAATATCATCCAATTTGTGATTGATATTCGAAATTAGGAAATGAATCCATAACCTAATCCGTTTTCAATCCTAAACGCATTCATAATCATGAAAACAGAATAGCAATTGAAGAAGAAGATGAACATTCAAATAGAATTCGAAATACCAAACCAGAATTCAAATTCTCCTTGTGCTTGGGTTGGATCCTTGGATTGATTGAGGATTTAGCCTTCCATGATCATCATCAGTGAAAGCCCCATGGAATTATTGCACGAAAATGGAAAAACAGAAAAACGAAAATGAAGAACAATGAAGAATAAGCAAGAACAGTTGAGAGAAAATGAGAGCAAGGGTTTTGATCCTAAAAACTTAAAAGAAGGAAATGTAAAACTGTTTTTATTAAATAAAATTGTGTATCAAAATCTGTCCAATGTCACTAACATGTAGTGACTAAGTCTGAAGAAAAGAATGGGCCATCAACAAAACTCATCAATTCTAATTATTTACTATTTACAACCATAAGATTCAAATTCGCAGCCCAAAATTACAAGTGCAGAGGTGCTAACTTCAAAGTTAAAATGACCCTCCAAATGTTAGAATTGGCCTCAGGCTATTTCTAGCAAACTTGTAGATCTTTTTGTTATCTTTCCAGGGAATCCTAGAATGCTCCATTCAGAGTTCCGTAGCATTCTATAGACCCTGTACAAGTCAGATACATTAAGTGAGCAAAAATCTGAAAATACGCTACAATTAGTAATTAAGCCGACTTACTTGCCTAAGACAAAAACTGAATTAGAATAGGAAAATAAAGGTACAAGAGAGGTCAAATAAGCTAAGAAGGATAGAAAAATATTTAACTAAAAGCACTCCATCAATGTGCACCCTAGGAAAATTCATTTCATGCATTCATATAGTTTGCATAATTATTTTATGATTATTGTCTTTGAATATATTGATGATTTACTAACGTACTAACGTGTTTGGTGGTTTAGTTTTGCCTACTGAGAAATTTTATTTCTCACTAGATTTGTTTCATGTTTTTAGATGGCCTCAATCATCATATTCCTTGATGCGCTAAATCTAGAGTGGTACCTCGAGGAAGAAAGGAACTGTTATGTCATAACCATGCACCCTGTTATACATGCATGTATTTTTTTTGGCACTCATTTTCCAGTTTCTGTACTTAATGGACTTTTTAATCCTGATGACCCATTCCTACAGTTCGCACCTGCCTATTCACACCCACCTATGTAAGAAGAGAGCTTTGGAGAGAAATTCTGAAATGAAGACATGGGTAGTAGGTTTTTGTACATAAATAATAATCCTAACTAGTGTGACTAAGGTGCTTTCTAATAGCTAAGTTATATGGTGTATTAAACTTGAATGGACTGTGACTACTTACATATATATAATTTAACCACTTCTATAACTTTTATAAATTACCCGTTTTAGAATTTATACTTGAATCCATTCAGTAAAAAAAATAATAAAACAGTAATTATCTAACGATTTTTAAAAATTTAACCCAAATAAAAATATAATATCTAGAATAATTTTAGATCGTTACACTATGGACCCAACCCACATTGGGTACCTATCTTTGTTACTTAAATTGATTTTTGCAAGTGTGTCTAAGAGCAAAATTAGCATTATGGTACCTTAATAGTGATTGCTCTAGACATATGACAGGTGACATGTCCATGCTCATAAACTTGATTCTTAAAGATGGAGGATATGTTAGTTATGGTGATAATAATAAAGGAAAGATCATTGGAGAAGGAAATATACGAGACAACTTCAAAACAAAGATAAGAAATGAGCTTTATGTGGAAGGTTTGAAGCATAATTTCCTAAGCATAAGCCAACTATGCGACAAAGGACTCAAATTTTCCTTTGATGACAATTGTTGTTTGATATGTGATGGTCAAACGAGTGATATAATAACCTAAGTTTTTTATATAAAAGAAAGAAAATTTAAATTTATAAAATTCTGTCGCAAAAGCCTTAGTGATGGAATTAGCGACAAATTTAGCAACGGATGGAGTCTGGCGCAGTAGCGCCACAGGTGCTAGAAGTTGACACCAGTAGCGCCACAGATGCTGGAAGTTGGCGCGATTAGCACCAAAACGCACGCGGTTAGCGCCAGAACGGGTCCAGAAAGTGTATTTTCTCTAGATTCTGGCGCGACCAGCGCTAGAAGTGGCGCGATCAGCGCCAGAGCACGTCCTGGACCACTATATAAGGCTCATTTGCACGTTTTTGAAGGGAAAAAACCCTTCCATCTTCTTCCTTTGACCCCAAACCGCCATTGAAGCTTGGGAAAGCTTCATTACCCCTCCATACTTCATCTAAACACTTCCTAACTACCAAGGAAAATGATTAGAACCTCTTATGAGCTAGATTCCAGCTTAGATTCTTAGAGAAAACTAAGAAATCCCATTCTCTAGGGCACTTTGGAAAGCTGAGTTTTGGAGGAAAAAGAAGGCGATTCAAGGACGCCAGAGCTGAGAGAATTGTGATCCTCCAGCCTTCCTCGACTGTGTTGAGGTAAGAAACTTAAGATTCACAGTTTAATTTGTGAAATTGGTAATGGGATGAATAGTAACCCGTTTCTGATAGGGTTGGAATTAGGCTTGGGTTCTTTAGAAAAGTATGCTCAAGAGGTTGTTCTGATGAATATGAAACTTTGAAACTTGATTTTTGATGAAGTTTGGTTTTGACCTTGAGTTTGGTATAGGTAGGAAGAATGTTGAGTAAATGGAAGGTACTATGATAGATATGAGCCTAAGTGCCTTTGCAAAAGTTATTCAGAAGGCCATATGAACGATGAAAACATGTTGTTATATTTGTTTTGGTCATGTTGGACAACTATTGATATATGATCTAGTAGATCATTAAATTGAGCCTACGCAGAGTCTAAGGGGACTCTATGATCTTGGTTGGACCAGGATAGATCCTGTTGACGGTCTGTAGATCGCCTATAAGGTGATTAACTCTTATAACCCTAAGATAGAGGACAAAGAGGGTTTTATGGAAAGGAACGGTGTTTTCCTTTCATTCTAACGGTTGAGGACCATTATTAATTGTTTGTTTGCATGCCTGGTGTAGGGCGTGAGATTTACACTGCTAGTGGTGGTGACCACGAAGCCGGGAGAGTCGGTATAGCACTGAGAGTAGGTAAGCTCACTGTTCTTTGGAGTGATTTCCTTATTTGCGTGGTATGGTTTTATTGACAACATGTACCTTATGATGAGATGAACACTATGATAGTGTTTTGTGGTTGATGATAAACTAAACACTGTGATAGTGTTATGTTTTTGCATTGATAATAAGATAAATGTTATGTGATTGTGAGATTCTCTGGCCAGTAGAATAGGTTTCTATGGACTCCCTTGGAATGAGTGCCCTTAGAGGATGATCTTCCCTGGGAAGTACCATAGATATCCATCTAAGACCTGAGTGAATGGAGAGCCCTTCACTAGATGATCTTCCTCAGGCAGTGTGTGTGTGTGAAAGACCTGAGTGAATGAGTGCCCTTCAAAGGATGATCTTCCTCAAGCATCCGATAGAAAGTCTTGATGATGAATGTGTTCATGTAGATGGATGCAAATTCCTTAGGCATTGGATGGAGTCTTGAGAGAATGTATCTCTTGGATAGATGATCTCTCAGACCATGTGATTTGTGCATAGAGAAATGTATATGTGTATATATATATTGTTACTTTGATGTAATAATCATGTGTTATATTTATGGAAGTGAACCAGGGGGAGGAAAGACCTCCAAGGATCCTGAGTTTACTGAGATTATTATCTCACCCCTATTGGGGCTCATGTTTGCAGGTGATGATCCCAGAGTAGCTGATAAATCCCAAGGCAAGAGGCCTGAGTAGGGATAGTTCTTTGATAACCTTAGGCATATAGTGTTGAGCATGTTGGCTCAAATTTTTGATTATGCCTGTATTTTGTAACCTGAGGGATATTTGTACAGTTTTGAGAAAAATATACTTTGTATATTACAAGAATTCACCACATATGTATATAATGTACAGTTGATGTTGTTAATGACGCTTGATGACGTCATTTTGTTTGAAACTTCCATTTTCATGATATATGATATTTCTGCGCTATTCTGATATGATAATATGTTAATACATCAGATGCATACAGGGTGTTACAAGTGAGGTTATCCATGTTGGCAAAAGAAAGGGTCCAATGGAAGAATTTATTCAACTAAATAGATCAAATGAAAAAGAAAAGGCAGAATCAAATGAAGAAAAGGAACAATCAACACCTATTCAAAAGCCCAAGGATTGGAGAACTACAAGAGACATTTCCCTTGACAACATAATTGGGGATGTTTTCAAGGGAGTGTCTACTAGATTCTCACTAAGAAATCTTTGTTGTGATATGGCTTTTGTCTCACAGATTGAACCAAAGAGCATTGACCAAGCTTTGCTTGATGAACATTGGATGATTGCCATGCATGATGAACTGAATCAGTTCAAGAGAAATGAAGTTTGAGAAACTATTCCTAGACCTTCTTCTCACAAATCTATTAGCACCAAGTGGGTTTTCAGAAACAAACTTTATGAGAGTGGTATCATAGTTAGAAACAAGGACAGATTGGTTGCAAAAGGTTACAAGGCATAGACTATGATGAAACCTATGCTCCAGTAGCTAGGTTAGAAGCCATTAGGTTGCTGCTTGCATATGCATGTTTAATGGACTTTAAACTGTTTCAAATGGATATTAAAAGTGCTTTTCTAAATGGATATATTGAGGAGGAAATCTATGTTGATCAACCTCCTGGCTTTGTTGATTACAAATATCCAAATCATGTGTTTAAATTGAGAAAAGCTCTTTATGGTTTAAAGCAAGCTCTAAGGTCTTGGTATGAGATATTGAGCAACTTCTTGCTTAGCTAATCTTTCATAAGAGGACAAGTGGACAAAACTCTGTTCATTAAGAAAATTGGCAATGACATCTTGTTGGTTCAAATCTATGTTGATGATATTATATTTGGTTCAACTAATCAATCTTTGTGCTGAGAATTTTCTATCTCAATGCAGAATGAATTTGAAATGTCTATGATGGGAGAGCTAACATTCTTTCTTGGACTTCTAGTCAAGCAAATGAAGAATGGGACATCCTCAAATTAAGTATTGCCTAAAAATGATCAAGAAGTTTGAAATGCAGAAAAACAAGGATGCTGCAACTCCAATGGCTACATCAACCTATCTTGACTCAGATGAAAAAGGAAAGAGTGTTGATGAGTCAAAATACAGAGGAATGATTGGATACTTGTTGTACTTGACTGCTAGTAGACCAGACATAATGCTAAGTGTATGCATATGTGCTAGATATCAAGCAAATCCTAAAGAATCACACCTCACTGCAGTCAAGAGGATCTTCAAATATCTTAAGTCAACACCAAGAGTGGGACTTTGGTATCCTAAAGGTGCATCTCTCAACTTAATTGGATATTCTAACTCTGACTTTGCAGGGTGCAATTTGGATAGGAAGCGTACTAGTGGAACTTGCCACTTATTAGGCAGCTCACTAATCTATTGGCACTGCAATAAGCAATTTATCAACTGCTGAAGCTGAGTACATATTAGCTGGAAGTTGTTGTGCTCAAAGTCTATGGTTGAAGCAACAACTACAAGATTTTGGTGTGAAGTTTAAGGCAATACCCCCTGCTATGTGACAACATTAGTGCCATCAACATCTATTAATCCAATTATGCATTCAAGGACTAAACACACTGACATAAGGCATCACTTCCTCAGGGATCATATCCAAAAAGGTAGTTGTACAATTGAGTTAGTAGATACACTTAATCAATTGGCTAATATCTTTACAAAACCCTTGGCAAGAGATAGGTTTTATGCATTTAGAAACGTGCTAAGTATACTTGATGAATCCAACATTTGTTAAATTGTCTTTCTAAATGATGATTCATTGAATGATTGACCATATATCAAAAATGCAAAATAATGAAAATCCTGTTGCATGATCACTGTATATTCTGCATAATGGACTGTAATAATCAATTATAATCGATTATTTGATGATTGAATGCTTTTTAGAAACAATTTTATACTTATGTAATCGATTTACCTTGACAAATTAATCGATTACTTGCTGTCTAAACTGAGTCCATAAATTTGAAAACTCTGGAGTAATCGATTACCTCAACAAATTAATCGATTATGCTAAATGGTAATAGATTACAGTGTGTTACTCTGTTTTGGGTTCTCACTGGAGTAATCGATAACATTTCAGTTTAATCGATTACACCTTGTTGTACTGGCTCTATTTGCTTACAAATTAATCAATTATGAGCTTTGGTAATCGATTATCTATGGAGTTACTGTAACACCCCAATATTTTATTTATTGAATATGGATTTAAGGAAATACTTTAGGACGATTAGAAAATTATAATTCACTATCTAGTGAGATTTTTTTTGAATTTAATACACCTTTTGAAATAAAATTCAATTTAAGCTATTCCAATTATTAGAAAATTTTATAAGAGTGATGAACATAATATTAGGAGTTTTCTTGTAATTATAAGTTAAATAGACTTATTTATTAAGATAGATTAGTGATTTTATAAATTAAGCCAACAAGAAAAATATGATTTTGCTATTTAAAGGAAAACAAGTGTAGTATTGGTTTTTGAAACAAGGCTAGCCGAGTGATCAATTATGAATGGGAAGAATGGAGCTATTAATAAGTCTATGTGCACACAAGCTAACTAGAAACCAAGCTAAGTTACGGTGCAAGGAAAATGAAACAAACTGCAACAGCCCCTAGTATGAGGAATTCCACGTGAAATGCAACCAAAAGTGAAGGGTAGGGGCCAATCCAAAAACCAGAAAAGATAAACAAGCGAGTGGCAGGCCTAGGAGATTTTTTTGAGACAAAAAGAATCTATAATTAATGCTAGGATAAGATTCTTATCTTCTCATAATTGCTAAATCACATGGAACTCTCCCCATCAGCACACTTGGCTGTGCAATAATGTGAGAAGCAAAGGATGTGTGGACTAAAATTGGAGGAGACCAATCATTGGAAGGAAGCTTGATATTTTGGATTTACTATATAAGGAATGAATGAAGTAAAATTGGGGTTAAAAAAAAAAAAAAAAAGCAACCAGCCGTGCACTTCAAAACTACCGCACTTGCCTTTCATTTTGTTGAATCCTTGAATCCCATAAACCAAGCTCAACCGTATCCAATCACTTTCATAAGTAAAGACATTCCAAACAGCCAAAGGAAGCAAACCGTGTAGCTTTCATATTGTCTCATTTGCTTTTGTTTAATTTAATTCCAACAGCAAGTCCCCTTTGTACCCATCTTGAACCATCATTTTCATTAAAGGAAAACATTCAAGCTTTAAGCAAGCTCACGTGGAGTAGAGACCAAGGAGAAAAAGCTTGTTCAAATTCAACTAAAAACTAAGGTAAGGGGGAGTTTTGCTAAATAAAATTTAAATATTAGCTTACCTCTAATTAATTTTTAGTAAAGCTTAATAATTTCTTGAGTTAAGAATTAAGTAAAGAAATGGGAAAGGAAGAGAAAAATCAATTTAAAGTTATATTTAGATGAAGGGAGAAACTTAATCATTAAATTAAACTCTTAGTTCTATTTGTTCAAATAATATCGCTTAGGCAATTGATTAGAATAGTTTAATTTTTAATATATTAGGATTTAAGCTAAGT
>PYAF01002271.1:852755-872454 GCA_007407185.1 Glycine tomentella
AGATATTCCTATACTTGCAGATGGAGCCTCATGATAGAGGTCGGCCCGGTATATAGGAGTCCTCCAGACGTGGTTGTACCTATATATTTCGGAGGTGCCTCTGATAGATATAGTGATGTCCTGCCATGAGATGTCCTAGTATATAGAGATGATCTTCTATGAGTGGAGACATGGCCTATATATCTAGATGAAAGCCTCCACAGGATGATGATAGGTGATAGATGGCTATAATCATCGGAATCACATGGATCAGTGATAGATGGCTATAATCATCGGAATCACATGGATATTGATTGTGTGTGGAAGTCCTGGCGGGACCAGGCAGCTTACAGATATGTTGTATCTCTAGAGAGGGTTTCTCGACGAGATGAGAGCCTAGAGTCTCTTGGATGAGCCATATCTGGATGAGTAAGTCCTGAGTGTGAGTCCTCAGGCAATGTTTGCATATTTGGGGAGGTTGTGCCTCTCTAGTATGAGCAGTGTTTAGTTATGAACACTTATATGATATAGTACCTCTGAGAGATCTTTGTGAGACGTTTGAAAGAGCCAATATAATATGTGAATGCCATGTTAATGGCGTGGCTCTGTAAGATTAGATTGATGTGGCTTGTAAGCCAGTATGGTGTATAGATGCCATGATGATGGCTTGACTTTGTGAGACGAGTCCGAGATGGCTTGAGAGCCAATATGAGGTGTGAGACCTCTGATAGTGATAACATGCAGTTGAGTACACAGAAAATTGGAAATGAGTGATAGCCAGGACCATGTCTTAGGCTTGTTATGTGGTATATCTGTGTGTATGTTTGGGGGTAACTAGGGTGAGGGAGGATTTCCCAGAACCCTGAGCTTACTGAGATGTTTATCTCACCCCTGCTGTGGGTTGTGGTTTTCAGGTGTTTCCAGAGGAGAGAAGATACCTCAGGGCAGGAGGCCCTAACTGATAGTGCTGGAGATGGTCATGGTCTGCAGATGAAGATTAGAAGAGTTCTGATCTCAGTCTTATTTGTATTTTGAGATAGGGTGAGAGTGTACACCCGATGTACTGTACATATAATGATGTATGACCAAATGTGGTCTTGTTTTAAGCATGTATATGTACAGATGATGATGTTGTTCTGAGAAATATGTTCCTCATGCTTTGCTCTGTTAGTTATATATATATCTCTGCCTATGTTTTGTTTATGTTATGTAAAAAGGGTTTATCTGGATCAGCAGGGGTTTGTTATGTTTTCATGTGATGTGTTATATTTCATGCATAATGATATCGAGAAAAACAATTCTATCGCTTCCGCACTGCGTTCAGATAACGCTGATAGCGCGCTTATGATATTATTAAGGATAACGCACCGGGTGCACACGGGGTGTTACAGTCTGCCTGAAACATGGAGACGCATAGGTATACCTTTGGGCTTGTCCTGAAAGAACATGAGTCTAGGGTGACTAGCTGAAGGAATTCGACAAATCTCTATGAGAGATTAGGTTATCTATAAACGGAGAAATCAGGATGACATTTACGGGACTCGGGAATCTATGCATAGTAAAAGAAATCATGAGATGATTTTCCTTTAGAGTCAGTAAAATTGGAGACTCCCCATTTCGTATTAAAGCTTACCCTAGACCACAAGGGCTGATACGTTTCCTTACCCTAGGTTTTATGGGAAGGTAACCGAGACGAAAAGATATACATATGGAATCCAAATAGATTTAATAGAATGATCTTGTCATTTACCTAACTAGTTCTGGGGCAACAAAGCATTGCTAGTTCTCTGTGTTGTCATTAAATGGGTAGTGGCCTTGATGGGCCCAAACTCATTTATGTCAGTAGCTATGTTGGGCCTAATGGGTCACACACTAACACTTTATTGTCATGACATTATAGCGTTAAAGGTTTTGGGCTTAAATAATGGTTGTTGGCCCAAGAAGGAGTTTGGATACCTATCTTAAAGAGAGAGGCGCATGAATGGAGTTAATGGGCTTGCATAGTCCAAGACATTATTAATTAATTTAAATAGTTAAATTAATTATCTAATATTTAAATTTGATAATTTAAATTTTGAATTGAAATATTTGAATTTAAATATTTTAAATATGAATTAACTATAGTAGTTAGTTTCATATCAAAAGTAGAAGATAAGAGCTAGATTTGAATTTGAATCCAACTAGCATCTTATCATGATCATGTCCTAGATTTTAGGAAGAAGTTTGAGGGTTGATTAGGGGCTTACATACGGCTGGATATTTAATTATTATTTGGCAAAATAATTCCCAAGTAATTGATTTGGTCTTAGGAGGATATGATGGGAGGTTGCTGGCAATTTTTGAAATGCAACAACTCCACTTTATCTTCACGTGTGGGGTGCTTCATAATCAGATTTGTTGGTTAAAAATCTGACCAAAAACTCTTATATAAAATATACTCTTGTGATCATAGTTCTCCAATATAGTTTTTGAAAAAAAACCTATATACTTTCTTCTCCTTTCATGCGCCCCTTGTGTGAGTTTTTGACAGAAAAATTCAGCCACCAATATCATCTATTGGTGAGCCTCTTAGATAAGAAAAACATTTTGAAACATAACCTTCTTCCTCTCCTTTGACAAGGAGTGGTGTGGATCAACATTAGAGGGCTTGTATCTTCAAGCCTATCCTTGTCAAGTTTCGAATATAAACAAGGTAATATCTATGTCCTAAAGAATGATTCTTGTGTGGTATGTGTGTTTCCACATGAAAAATTTTGTTTTTTCTTCTCACATGCCTTTGGCCTTCAAGGCCCAATCTTTCATAGCGATCATAAAAGCCTTAGGTATCTATTTAGTCAGAAAGAGTTGAACATGCGTTAGAGGAGATGGTTAGAGTTTCTTAAGGACTATGATTTTGAGCTTAGCTATCATCCCGACAAAGTCAATGTAGTGGTTGATTCTTTGAGTAGGAAATCCCTACATATATCTGCCCTAATGGTTAGGGAGCTGGATCTCTTAGAATAGTTTAGGGACCTTAGCCTTGCATGTAAGGTTACCCCTAATAGTGTAAAATTGGGAGCTTTGAGAATAGCTAGTGAGTTGCTATGAAAGATCAGAGAGGGCTAGAAGTCTGATCCTTTTTCGAGGACTCAATTAGAAGTCATAGTAGCATTAGGGAGAGATAGCAGTTTTAATGTGGGATCGGCTGGAATCATGAGACTTTGAAATAGAATCTATCTCTCCAATGTACCCAACCTTAGGAAGATGATCTTAGAGGAAAGGCATAGGAGCAACTTAAGCATCCACCCTGGTGCTATAAAGATGTATCAAGATCTCAAGACAATGTTTTGGTGGCCAAACATGAAGAAAGAGGTTAATGACTTTGTGTATGCTTGCTTAGTCTGTTAGAAGGCTAAGATAATCAAAGACCCTCATGTAAGTTGCAATACTTAGAGATACCCCAATGGAAGTGGGACAACATCTCCATGGATTTTGTTGTAGGACTACCTAGAACCCCGAGAGGTTTAGATTCCATCTAGGTTATTGTTGGCATATTAACCAAATTTGTTACATTACATGCTGTGCCGTCTAGCATAGTGTTTAATAGAGATCCTAGATTCATCTCTAGGTTTTGGGAGAGTCTGAACAAAGCATTGGGAACCAAGCTTAGGATAAGTTCAGCCTGTTGTAATGACCCACCTCAATGCTACCATATCACTACTCTAAACATATAATTTTCAAATTTTAAATAAAAACTCTATTAATTTGATTATGAAAATGAGGGTAAATTTCTCGCAATAATACACTCATAAAAATGCATAGATACGTGTGTGTATATATATATATATATTAAACCATTACATATCATCCACATGTCAGAACATAATTTAGTTTTTTTTATATATTTAAGCTTGAGATTACATGTTCGATCAAAGAGAAACAAGGAACCAACTAAGAAATAGTTGATAACAAAACATAATTCTCCCAAAATAAATTCCAACGTTATCACATCGGCTTGGCGGCTCCAACAAAAGGATTTCCCTCCATCATCTACTGCTGCTCATCTGCTCCCATGAACGAAGGTTCGCGATCATCATAGGTACCAACCACATAGTACAAAATTGCAACGGTGAGTTTATTATACAAGGTCAACAAGCACCAGATGACAATGATTAGCAAGAAAACAATAAAAAAGATAATGACCACAATCATTCTCAGTAATCAATCAGTTCAACATACACTTAACAAACTAGTCATCAACTTTTTCCACAATTGAAATCAATTATGCTCAGAATGATGCATGCACCTAACTCTGAAAATATTATGAACACTCTTCAAATAACCAAGAGGGGGTGAATTGGTTAATACCAACTTTTAAAACTTTTCTTGAAAACTATTTGTGGAATTAAAACAAGGATCATATCACCAATCACCCTTTATCAAAAAGAAATTTTTTATTTTAATCTATTATGACCTTGAACTACATGTAATGAATAAAATAACTCTTGTTGATTGTCTATTGATTTCCAACCAAGAGTAATGAAAGATATACTGATAAAGATACAATCACACAGCAATTTATATTGAATCACCTTACAAACATGGAGGCTACATCCAGTGTCTTTCAACCAACACTAGCTTAGAGTTTTCACTATTTCAAATTACTCTTGTACAAGCACAACAAGTGACTATCTCTATCAACACTAGACAAAGATCCTGAATTCTAAAACACTATTAGAATACAAGTCATAAAGATCTTGAGAAACCTACTTGATGGACTCCTGAACTGAATCAAGTCCTGTTTGCCCCGATCTTCCTTGCAATGGAATCAATTCTTCAATGGAAAGAAAAACAGAAGTGCTCTGTTTTTGGACAGCTTTTAGGTTTTTGTGATTTGAGAAATGGAACAATGGAAGAAGATTAAAAGTGGATTTGGATTGACACCATGGAATAGGAATTCCAATAAGTCTTGCAAGAATCACCACAATAGCTCAGAAGCTATTGATAAGAAACAAGAAGTTCTTCACTAAGAACAAGGGAGAATAACTCTCAACCTCTCACACACAAAGTGCATTCTAATTTCATTTAACCAAAAGTTCTTACAATCTGTTGAAATGTAACTTATATAGGCCACGGAACTATAAGCTAATGAAATGTAAATGCGTCCTAAATAAAATACAAATGTAGCTTCCAAGGAAAGCCATCCAGCAGCTACTTAAAAACTAAAAAATATTGCTTCTGCAGCAGAAACGGTAATAATCGATTATTTTGAATGGTAATTGATTACTAACTCTTGGTAATCGATTACATTGCTCATATCAGTCTGGAAACTGACTCATGAACAAAATAATCGATTATCTCACTAAATAATCGATTATCATAGGAGCTCCCAAAACCAGGTAATCGATTATCACACTTCCATGTAATCGATTACAAGATGGAATAATCGATTACAGTAGAGCTGTTGACAAATCTAACATTTATACAAAGTATTTAATCGATTACAGGCTACTTGTAATCAATCAGATAAATTCAACATTTTGTAGCCTTCTCCATGGTTCTCCAAGAGATTGAGGTTGGATTGTATATGATCTTGGAGTATTTGAGCCCTAGCCCTTGTCATTGGCCCTTTAATCACCAAAGGAAGTGCTTCCATGTGTCATTCCAAGTCTTCCTTCACTTGCCTTGATTTTAGGATTGTATCATCCCCTCCTTCTTGAAAAGAACTTGTCCTCAAGTTTATTTCTCCATTTGGACCTGCATCATACAAGGAAAGATCACCAACATTAAAAGTTTTACTAACACCATATTCATTAGGCAATTCAAGTTTATAAGCATTGTTGTTAATTTTTTCCAAAATCTTAAAAGGCCCATGTCCTCTTTGATAAAGCTTGGATTTCCTTTCATGAGGAAATATATCTTTTCTCAAATGAAGTCACACAAAATCTCCTTCCTTGAATATTATTTGCTTTTTGTGCTTATTGGCTTGCTTGGCATAATTTTCCATTTTCCTCTCCACATTTACTTTCACTTGTTCATGCATCTTCCTAACATAAGAAGCTCTAGACAAAGCATCACGGTTAATCATAGAAGATGTGTTAGGTAATGGCAACAAATCAAGAGGAGTTAAAGGATTAAAGCCATAAACAACTTCAAAAGGAGACATAGAAGTAGTACTATTAACTACTCTATTATAAGCAAATTCTATGTGAGGTAAACATTCCTCCCAAGATTTCAAATTGCTTTTGATGTAGCATCTAAAAAGTTGACCCAAGATCCTATTTACCACTTCGGTTTGACCATCCGTTTGTGGGTGACAAGTTGATGAAAATAAAAGTTTAGTACCAAGCTTACCCCACAATGTTTTCCAAAAATGACTAAGGAACTTGGTGTCTATCACTCACAATACTTCGTGGTAATCCATGTAGTCTCACTACCTCTTTGAAGAAAAGATTAGCCACCTCACAAGCATCATCACTTTTATGGCAAGGTATAAAGTGTGCCATCTTTGAGAACCTATCAACCACAACAAAAATAGAATCCTTTCCTCTCTTGGATCTTGGAAGACCAAGGACAAAGTCCATAGAGATATCAATCCAAGGAGAGTTAGGAATGGGTAAAGGTGTATACAAACCATGAGGCATGAATTTAGATTTAGCTTTATGACAAACAATGCATTGAGAAATAACTCTATGCACATCATGCTTCATTTTTGGCCAAAAGAAAATGTTCATGTATCATGGCCAAAGTTTTATCCACCCCAAAATGACCTATTAAATTATTTTCATGAGCTTCTCTTATGAAAAGTTCTCTCAAAGAACTTTTAGGAACACATAGTTTTTTTTCTTTGAACAAGAAACCATCATGTCTAAAATATACTTGATGAGCCCCTTTCTCACACAAAGCAAAGATACTAGAGAAGTCATTATCACTTACATACAACTCCTTTATGTGATTAAAACCAAGCAATTTAGTCTCAAGCATAGAAATCAAGTAATGCCTTCTTGAAAGGGCATCTGCCACTACATTCAACTTTCCTTGCTTGTGTTTAATGACATAAGGAAATTGTTCAATGAACTCTACCCACTTAACATGTCTCTTGTTAAGTTTACCTTGGCTTTTCAAATATTTAAGAGATTCATGATCACTATGTATCACAAATTCCTTAGGTAAAAGATAATGTTGCCAAGTTTGCAAAACTCTAACAAGTGCATACAACTCTTTGTCATAAGTGGAATAGTTCAAACATGCACCCTTTAATTTCTCACTAAAATAAGCAATGGGGTGTTTATCTTGAATTAAAACCCCCCAATACCTACATTTAGATGCATCACATTCTAATTCAAAGGAAGCATTAAAATTAGGCAATGCAAGAATAGGTGCATTAGACAACTTATCCTTCAATGTTTGGAAAGCAATCTCATGCTCTTGCTCCCAAGAAAAGTTCATGGTCTTTTTCACTAAATCATTCAAAGGAGAAGTAATAGTACTAAAGTCTTTCACAAATCTCCTATAGAAACTAGCTAAACCATGGAAACTTCTCACATCTTTCACATTCTTTGGAGTTGGCCACTCCATGATAGCTTTCACTTTCTCTTGATCCACTTGGACTCCTTGAGCACCTACTACAAAACCTAGAAACACAACTTGTGAAGTGCAAAAGGAACATTTATCAATTTCTCCATACAATGTTTCCTTTCTTAGCACCTCTAAAAAATCCTTGACATGCATCAAATGATCATCCAAATTAGCACTATAAACAAGAATGTCATCAAAATATACTACCACAAATTTACCTATGAAATGTCTAAGAACATGATTCATAAGTCTCATGAAAGTACTTGGTGCATTAGTTAAACCAAAAGACATAACTAACCATTCATAAAGTCCAAATTTTGTTTTGAAAGCCGTTTTCCATTCATCCCCTTCCTTCATCCTTATTTGATGATATCCACTCTTAAGATCAATTTTAGAGAAAATAGTAGCACCATGTAACTCATCTAAAAGATCATTAAGTCTAGGGATAGGATGTCTATACCTTATGGTGATGTTGTTGATTTCCCTACAATCCGTACACATCCTCCAAGTCCCCTCATTCTTAGGCACAAGAATGATTGGCATAGCACAAAGG
The DNA here is from genome assembly GCA_007407185.1 of Glycine tomentella. Taxonomy (NCBI): domain Eukaryota; kingdom Viridiplantae; phylum Streptophyta; class Magnoliopsida; order Fabales; family Fabaceae; genus Glycine; species Glycine tomentella. The sequence continues at coordinate 860,845 of PYAF01002271.1, forward strand.
CTCATGCTCTCACGAATTCATCCCTTCTCAAGTAACTTCTTCACTTGGCTTTGAATTTCTTTTGTTTCCATTGGTGAAGTCTTGTAGGCTGGCCTATTAAGAAGTGAACAACCCGGAATCAAATCAATTTGATGCTCTATACCTCTTAGAGGAGGTAAGCCATTTGGAATTTCCTTTGGAAAAACATCTTGGTACTCTTCCAAAAGAGATTGCATAGCTTTGGGCAAACTTTCACCTTGCTTTTCAACATGTAAACAAAGAGAGTTAGGAAGCATATAATAAAGAGGTTGTTGAGCCAATAACACTCTCTTCACTTGCTTTTCACGTAAAAAGAAGCTCTCTTTTATCTCATGAATTTTTTTGTTACTATTTTCTTTTTCCTTTCCTTTTTTTACAACACTTTTGTTTTCTTTTCAAGTGCAGTAATTTTTTTCGACTCTTTTATTCTCTTTTCTTTCATCTTAATTTAATCCTCACACTTGTCTAGGAGTCAATGGTCTCAAAATAATTTTCTTGCTTTTATGGTCAAACTCAAAAGTATTTTCCTTGCCATCATGTACAACCTTCCTATCATATTGCCATGGTCTACCAAGAAGGATATGACAGGCCTCCATAGGAACAATATCACAAAGAACATTATCATGATAAACATTAATAGAAAAAGGAATTAGCATTGGAGAATTTACCACCACTTCTCCACTTTCACTAAGCCATTGTAGCTTGTATGGCTTTGGATGTTTTGTGGTTGGCAAGTGTAATTTCTCCACAATTCTTGTGCTAGCTACATTAGTACAACTCCCACCATCAATGATGAGTGAACATACTTTGTCTCTAACCAAGCATCTTGTGTGGAAAATATTTTTCCTTTGATTCTCCTCTTTATCTAGGCACAAATTACTCAACATTCTTCTAACCATTAAAAGATCTCCCTCTTCGGCCTCCATAAGTGTAAGTGCCTTTTCTTTCGCACTTGAAGAACTAGATGCATAACTTGAGGGTTCACTTGTGATCTTCCCATCCTCTAGCAAAGTCATAGTTCTCTTATTAGGACATTGAGAAGCAATATGTCCTCTTCCTAGACACTCGAAGCATTTGATGCTTCCCGTTTTTGTTGGAGTTACTTGTTCAATCTTTTTAGTTGGTTTTTCTACCTTCTCTTCCCTCCTTTTAACTTGAGAACTCTCCCCTTTTGACTTATCTCTCCAACTAGAAGTTGTAGGCCCACTAGACTTGGAATAGGGAATTTTCATCCTTTTCATTTGTTGTTCTACCCTTTGAGCTTTATGCACTAGGTCCTCAATTGTGTCATAAGAATATAGCTCCACCACATCTTGAATTTCTCTATTCAAACCATGAATAAACCTAGCTATGATCCTTGGATAGTCCTCTATCATTCTGGACAAACATATACATTCTATGGCACAGTCTGTTGATGATCAGCTTGTTGTTGTTTCTCGGGTTTCTGCATTGATTTCCCCCCAAATTTTTTAGCTTGTTTATTACCATTTTATCACCAAAATAAGATGTGCTCGTACTTAAAATTTGCTATGTTGTTAGGTTCTTGTGTCTGACATCAATATTGGATATGAGGAGATAGTTAACACTCAGGTAAGAGAATATTATGTAGATATTAACTTTTTGTATTACTGAAGTGTCCATTAAGTTTTGTTGTGTGTGTCTAGGTTCTTGCTTTCAATGGTAAACCTATGAAGAATCTGAAGAGCTTGGTCAGCATGGTTGAGAGCTGCGATGATGATTATCTAAAGTTTGATCTGGAATACCAACAGGTTTTCTCTCATTTACCTATTCCAATTGGTTCATTCTTTCTGCATCTCATGTTAAATAGAAATGTCCTTAAAATATTCTGGGTGGAAAATTCCAAGTTTTTATGTTCTTAGAATTTGGGTTTAAGGCCTAACTCAACCCCTCAAAATATTGATTTGTAAGGTGATAACTGCCCAAGCTTTAGTAGTTCTATTTAAACCACATCTCTAGTCAATTTGGGACTAAACACACCACCTTTGAAGCTGCAATTAAGGCAGCCTCCAAAGAGTCTGCAACTAAGGTAGACTAGGGATGACCACAATTAAGGTAGCTTTCCAACATATGGTTACTAACAAGTTTCACAACTATAAATAAGAAGGTATTATTATTATGAATTAATATTTAATATCAAGATTACCCTACTTATTAATCTTGTGTATTGCTTAAGTTGTGCTTTGTTGTTTTCTTTCTGAACGTTGCATATATGAAAATCTTGTGAAACTATTCAAAAGTCAAAAGAGGGAACGGAGATTTAAAAAATTCTTATACGTTTTTTTTTCCTAATCTTTTTAGAAGTGGTCATATCTACTATAAACTGTATCCTTTTCTTGCCTATTTCAAATTAAAATCTATCAAATAAGTGAAGTTCGTACTATAAATTTATTGCTATTCTATGAATTTATATGAATGCTGTTTTGAAATTTTGAATACCTTTTTCTGCAGATTGTAGTGTTGAAGACCAGCACTGCTAAGGTTGCAACCTTAGACATTCTCACCATATACCTTCTGCAATGTCTGATGACATAAGGCATAAAAAGTTTTGGTGAAAGTTATTTAAATTACTCCCAGTGGCCTCAGCTTATTTTTTTAAGTGGAATTACACCTAGTTCACTATGAGATTGCGGTACTATGGGATCTGCACTAGTCAACGAGATAAACGCTTCACATACCCAAGATTAGAGAAGCAGGATGGGGAAGGAATCAGCAAAATATAATTTACGCTTCATTTAAATATTCATTAAGTTTACTCTATTTATTCGGGTGGTTTCTAGGTTGGGGGAAGAAAATTGGTGCTTGATTTTGGCCTTTTTTGAAATGTGAGATATTGTAGACATGCCGATACCAGAGTAAAAATATTAGAATAATGCAATAGACATCCTTATGAAATCTTCATACTCTAAAATCTAGGACACGACGATGGGAGTGGGTATACCAATAAAAATCGAACCTTTGGATACTCATATTGTCCCAATTTTGATGGAGCAAACCTATTCTGATTGAGGATGGGGTTGAATTTTTTTCGACTTGGGAAAGTGGGGTTGGGGTTGGGTACATATATTTTATATTTATTAATAATGTAGTTATTATATAATTCTATTATATATATATATGTGTATTTTTTATATGTAATTTTTAATTATATAATTATGTAACTTTTTATATTTTATCTTTTATAATTTTAAAAATAAATTGTAATTATAATACTAAATTAAAAATTACACCTTTAACTAAAAGTATAATTTAATTCTTAAATATTCTTTATCAAATTATATATATATAATATTGATTGAATTAAGATGTAATTAATAACTTAATATATGATTTATTTAAAGTACATGAATAAATAATTTTAAAAAAGGTGAGATAGATTTTCCACGAATTTTTTCAAATCGGATAAGACTTGGTAGGAATGGGACTTTTTATTTTTTCACCTCCATCTTTTATAAATCCAAACTTGTTCCATTTTTTGCATTGACAGGAATGAGGATAAACAAACCCATCTTGTTGTCATCTCTAAGTGGGAGAGCAATCTTTGTTGCTTATTTCCCTAAAAGTGTCTTTGGATTGGATATTATAAGTGGGCATTTCATTTTTTTAAGGAAATTAAAATTCTTTTGAGTGAAATAAGTTGTTTGGATAAAGTATTTATAAAGAAATTATAGTTGTGTTGTTTTTATCAGGTAATTTTTTTGACGTTTTTTATTAGGTAATTTAATTAAACTAAATCACTGGAATTCAAAATGCCACCCAAAAAATAGAGAATTTCTCACTCTCGCCACTCTACTTAGTTAACAATTATTGTAGTCATAAGAATGTTATTTAAATATATTTATGTAATGAACTCTGAAAAAGTATTGTTTAAATGGCATGGGTTTTTAAATTCTAAACAAAGTTGCTTGGTCATTAAAATAATAAATTTAATTGCACGCACGAGCTGACCATGGATATTTGAAAGACAAAATAAAAATTGCATGACCATCACCACAGTCACACATTTAATAATAACTCATCCCACTCCGAGATATTCATTCATTAATTATTGCTCTAAAGATTTGTTTGACATCATTTCCTTATCCTCCTGCATTTTTATATTTCGCTTTCGAATAATAATTGTTAAGCTAGTAGTCATCACTATTGTAATACTCTCCTTGCCTTCTACGTCACACAATTAAAGCGCCAATAATAATCAATGTTGACACAATTGGTTCAGGTTTATGTGATTTAACTAAGTGGTTAGTGTTTGAAATTCATCTTTAGATATTAAATAAATTGTTTTAAGAGAAAAATATTCATTTTATGTGTATTTAAGATTTTTAATAAAGATTTGTTACTGTTGTTTTCGGTGGAAAATAATTTCATACCATTATCATTATCATGACTAAAAAAAAGCTCCAATAACAATGCAAAATGACTTCAAATTGCATTATCTCGAAAGCGATGCGAGCAAATTGGGCGTTCTCATACCACACTCCACAGCTTGTCGAGTTGTGAGTATTTGGCCACACGGAAAGATCAGGCTTTGCTTTGCTTTGTGTGAGATCTGAAGAAGAGGGGTATGGCAAAAAGGGTCTTCTTGTACAAGGATTTGGTTCCTTTTGGGGCCATGGTGACCATGGAATGCCTCAACGTTGCCTTGAATACTCTGTTCAAAGCAGCTACCTTGAGAGGGATGAGTTACCATGTGTTTGTTGTTTATGCTTATGCTGTTGCTGCTATTGTTCTCATTCCTGCACCCTTTATCTCCCAAAGGTACGTGGTTGAGTCGTTGACAAATAATTATTAGCTTAATTATGAAAAAAAGTAAGATATGAATCATGTCTGTCATGTTTTTATTTTCTATATATGCTCATGGTGCAGATCAAGAGTGCTTCCTCCGCTCAGTTTCCCCCTACTACGCAAAATTGGTCTTCTTGGACTAATAGGGTACATACATGAGAATTCGGATACTATTCCTGAATGAGTTTTGTTTAAACTTATTTATTGAAATAAATATTTATTTTTATAAAATAAATATTTATTTTTAGTATATTTATCTTAAATTATTTATGTTAAAAAAACAGTTTTCTTCTTATTTTAAAAAATAAATTATATCTGCTTCTTAAAAGAATATTTATTATACAAATGCTTATTTTGAAGTTAATTTTTTTAAGGTTAAACAAATTCAACCTTAATTAACCCACAATCTAGCAATTCCTTTGGTCTGAACTCTGATTTTCAGGTGTGCTTCTCAGATCATGGGATACACAGGCATCAGTTTCAGTTCCCCCGCTCTCTCCTCGGCGATAAGCAACTTGGTGCCCGCTTTCACTTTTTTGCTTGCCATCATTTTCAGGTTCCTAATCCTCCCCTTTCTTAAAATATGAATGGCTATGTTTAGAATTGTGGAAGTGGGTTCAGACTACTCGTAAGCTATGAAGCATAGATACCTCTCTTATTTGAAGTGTTGCGGTGTGAGATACGTTTCTGACACACACACCTGGACAAACACTTGTCCAACACTTCTTATTAGATGTTTGATTCAAATATTACTTTTGTTGGCTTGAATACTTAAACTATCACCTTTAAACAACTAATACACTTTAAAAAAAATAGAAGGTTGTGTAGAGTTTGCCTTGGATCTTAAGCAAAGATTGATAAGTGATTTATCACTTATGTTAGATATGTTTTTCTAACTCTGTTGGTATTTTGTATATTCTTATTCATGGAACTTAAGATATATATAAGTCCATAGCTTCTCCTTGTAGTTGGTTGAAAAATAGATTAATAAAGCTGAATAGCATAAGCTGCCCATGGATGTAGCTCAATTGAGTGAACCACGTAAATCCTTTTGGTGTTTCTCTTCTCCTTTCTCTCTTGCTTGTTCATGTCCATTACACTCTGTTTCTGTTAGCTTTTTGTTCTTCTGCACATGGGTGTTTTCTTGGCATAACCACAATAGGTTGGTTTAAAAATATGAATATAATATCATGTAAATATTTTGTTATATGTGACTCATTTTATTTAATTAGAATTTATTTGTGTGTGTATGCGGTGTTCTTCTGTCCTATATTTTAGACATTAGTCGTGTCAAAATGTCCGATGTCTGTGTTAGAGTTTGTGTTTCATAGCTAGTAAGTTTTTTGTTATTCTGTTATACATCAACATCAACAGCACTTTAACATTTGTTATTCTGTTATGTAGTCTTATTTTCTCTTGATCTATTTTAGGATGGAAAAGGTGATTGTAAGAAATACAACTTGTCAAGCTAAGGTACTGGGTACCATAGTATCAATAACTGGAGCATTTGTAGTGACCCTCTACAAAGGACCACCAATCATCATTGTTCATACACCTTCCTTGTCACTTCATCAACCAATTAACACTCTGAATTCGGTAGATCGAAGTTGGGCAATTGGTGGCCTTCTACTGACAGCAGAGTATATTCTGGTTCCATTATGGTACATTGTACAGGTACAAATCGTTATGTTAGGTTTATATACAAAGTTTCAACAAGCTAATTCTCAAAACGTGTTTTTTTTTTCTAATTTAATTCTACTCGGCAGGTGCAAATCATGAAGGTGTACCCCAATGAACTAACTGTGATCTTCTTTTACAATTTATGTGTAAGCATCATGGCTGCAATTGTAGCTATATTTACCGAGACAAATGCAGGCGCTTGGAAAATAGGACTAGATACAGCATTGGCTTCAATAGTTTGCTCTGTAAGATGCATTGCACGCAGAAATTCAGATCTTTGTTTTATAGTATATGCTAATTATTCTAAAGTGCATTCGATATTTTTAGGGAATTTTTGGTTCATTTGTGAACAATGCAGTTCACACATGGGTACTACGTATAAAGGGGCCTGTCTATGTAGCAATGTTCAAGCCACTCTCAATTGCCATAGCTGTTGCCTTGGGAGTCATGTTCCTGGGTGATACACTCCACCTTGGAAGGTATGGTTGTGATTGTATTCAATTCTCAATATGCCTTTTTCCTATAAACTTGGTAACACACATGCTCATGCACATAAAGCTAACCAAACAAATTGACATTTGTATTTGGTTTTAACTTACGGTTGCGGTCATGATTAATAAAAATTACAAGCAAAATGCAGCCATGTGACCGTAATTTTGGTAGCAGTTCCAGATACTTGAAAAACTATGGGACATGTGCTATGTGAAACAAAAACGAATGATGGATTTTTCCTTTAGAAAAATATCATCATTTTCATGAGACTCACTCTGCTTCAGACATTTCTAATCACAGTCTGTATTCCATCCCCAATTCCCCATACTCTTTAACTTCCAAAGCAGCTAAGCTAAGTTTCTCTACAAGCTGCAACAATAATTTCAAAACTATCTAAAACAGATAATTTCAATCGGTTGCCTATATTCAGAATATCCCTTTAATGATTTATTATAGTTTGCACTTCAAAAAGCTATGATCTTTACCTATGATGCACGGACACCTCTCTTATTCGGCATGTCGGACATGTTTTTGGCACCAACACGCCCCACACTTGTTGACACTTCCTATTATGTGTCTAATTTTAAAATTATTTTTATTTACTTAAATACTTAAGTTGTCGGTCACCTTTACCAATTCATACACTTGAAAAACATAAAAAAAATGGAAAGATGAATATACCATCAATTTAGATATTTTGCTATATAATACTCATTTCATTTCATTAGTCTCTATATTCGTGTATGTATGTGGTGTCCTAGATTTTAGGCATCAAAGTATGTGTGTCGTATTATGTAATATGATGATGTAGTTGCATTGATCATTTTGCAGTCTAATTGGAGCCACAATAATATCGATCGGATTTTATACAGTAATGTGGGGAAAAGCAACCGAAGAGAATGTGGACGAAGATGTCCCAGGCCAGCAATCACCACCAACCATAGAGAATGTTCCTCTCTTGCAAAGCTATAAAACTGATACAGCTGAAAAGAAAATGCAAGGAAGTGTATAAATGACAAACAAAACTGTTGATAAATCTTAACATTATTGAAATTACACGAATAGCAAAGCAAATACATGGTTTTGTTGTCGCCCAAGCTGACCCTGTAACGCCAGTAGCAATTAGCAAAGTAGGTACCCAGTCCTCTAGAGTCTAGAGGACATCATATGTAAGAAAGAGTTAAAAGGGTTCAACTAATCTCCTTTCGCCAAGTAAGGAACATAAACCAACCTTTCTACAAATTAGGGAGCAACCTATCTACAAGTTGGTGTACGAACACTCAGTGAATGTCTTTCCTTTTCCTGTCTCTTGAAACAACTAAAGTCATCCATATTATGATTTATAAAAGCTGCGACGAATTTTTAACATTCCCGAAAATTTTAAAGTATTTTTATATATTTACCCGTGTGTTGACTTTTGCATCCCACGGGCGATATTTACACGCCTTTCTTGTGAAAATACTAGTGTCACCGACTACGCACGGGTATAAATGTCTATGATATAACAAAAGTATTTAAGAGAAAAATATATTTTAATTTGATTGTTGTTAAAAAATAACATTTTAAGATTATATATATTTTTTAATTTTTAAGAATAACGAAAATTCATTTGCAACACTTAGTACAAAAAATTAATCTTTTGAAAAAAAAAAACTAAATAGCTTGTTTCTTAACAACTTTTTTTTATTCATAAAGCTTGAACTGAAGATTTTGTTTAAGAATAATAAAAAGAGTTACATTTCTATATAATTAAATTGTTAAATGAATGGTAAACTGTTTTTTCATTATATATATATATATATATATATATATATATATGAATAATGAAAATAACTAGGAAATTTAATGAAACAGATTTCCAAAGAAGTATTATTCCAATTATAATTATAAGGACACACATACATCAACTTAAGTAAATAAATAAATTCATAACAAATATTAAACCAAAAAAATGCACGAGTTAATAAGATTACACAATATTCAAGAACTTCGGTAAATCCAACAGAAATTAGATAGTTTAAAGATGACCTCCATAAAGAACCATCTTCACTTGGTTATACAAAAAGAATTAGTAAAAAAAATGTAGATATATAATAAGGTAAATAATAAAATCAACTATGATTAATCACATGTTTTTCTTAATAAATCGAAGTAACTGAAATGATGACGATGACACTGTATGATAAGTCAATTTTCACCTACTGAGAATTCCAAAGAATTCTCACTGTTTTAGTGCGCTCCCGTGTCATTCTAGATAGATAAATCGGGAGGAACAACTACAAATTGGGAACCAATTGGAAGATTTCTTTTAATGTTGAAGATTTGTAGTATTTTCCCATATGCTTTTAGTATATGGACATTAATATTATTGTATGAAGTATTATTTATAAGTTATTACTAAGTGTGTAAGTTATTAAAGAGACCAAAAAGTCTCTACAGGCTTTATATAAGCGTATTTTTCATAACACAGTTAAATGTCAAATATTGAGACAAGTTTATCTTAATCGGATTTGGTTAAAATTTTTACGTTAGAAAAGTTAACATCTTCTAGTTACGTATTATGACCTAGGCATAATATAGTAATTAGAAGGGTGTTACAGTTTTGGTATAGAGTAGTTCATCCTTGTGAGTCTGGGGAATGGACTGATTATGCTTATGAGCATACTCTGAATAGGTTAGAATGTCATGCAGTAGGAACTTATCTAAAACGATATTTTATAGAAAAGTAGTATAAGCATGACAAGCCTTGCTGTGAATATTGTTAATTTTTACTTCACTTAGCTTGGTATCGAGACTGATCACCTCACTATACTTGTTTTGTGTGAGTAAGAATTAATGTCTTCGAACAAGAAAACTAGGACACAAGATGAAGATGCTATTAAAGGGATAATTGAGGTAACATGAGAAATCAAGTAGTTACAGCTAATGGAGGATGGAGAGGTTAGAAGGAAGTAGTTCCAACCCCATGTAAATGTGAGGTAGGTATTTTTTTATTTAAGTTTCTATTGGATGGATGAATATAAGGTTAGTTGAATCCATAGGTATGAACTGGTTGGTAGAAAATATGGTATTAAATTGTTAGTTTAGAATTGTTATAGAGATTTAGAATAATCTAGTAAATTTTGAGGGCAAAATTTTTTAAAAGAAGGGGTGAATTGTATCATCCCAAAAAAAAAATATGTTTATTAGAGATAAAAAGAGATATTACAAAAATGCTTGAAGGAAAATGACCATATCACCTTTCCCTTGGTGTGAGATATTACCATAATACCCTTGAAGTAGAAATTACAAAAAAGCCCTTGAATTAAAATTACAATAATACTATTAGATATTTTGGTTAGATATTTTGAAGTAGAAATTACAATAATACCCCTAGAGTGAGTAACAAATTACCAAAATACCCTTCGATATTTTGCCTTAGATATTTTGTGAAAACTTGAAGAAATTACAAAAATACCCTTGAAATGACAAATTACCAAATTGCGCGTAGTAACAAATAAAAATCACAAAAAATCTAGGAGTACCTAGATTGGCCAAAATATTTATGATTAGTATATAAAGCTATCATAATTTAGAATTTTAGACCATGTGAACACATTCAGTAAAAAATCTTAGGTATATGATAAAATATTAGAATATCTAAATAATATCTATAGTGTTATGAGGAAAATTATCACATGAGGAACACATGTGTGTGATACAAGAAGGATATGATAGAAGCTAAGGGATCCAAGTGGTAAGCTTAAAAGTTCTTAGAATAAATTTAGTCATGATTAGTTAACTTAATAGAAGAAACAAATTTTAGAAACATAAAAGGATCTAGCCATGTGGAATCTTTCATAAAAACATAAAACTTTAGATGAATGACCAAAGAAAATTAATAAGTAATGACACCTTGGTAGCTATCACATCAATTTTAAAACACATGAAGTACAAAGTTCTATAAATACTAAAACTAGGTGTGTAACACCCTCATATTTCAATATATATGTGTATTTTCTCATAAATATGCATTCCTAGACAAATGACATAAATACCCTTGGACATTTTTTAAAATGACCAAAATGCCCCTAAACATTTGTGCAAATGACCAAAATACCCTTTTAGCTCTGATAAGGTCATACAGCCTCAATAAGGTCATGGGAACCTGATAAAAGTATAGTATGCTCCTACATAGGGAATTATTGACATTCCTAGTAAAGAAAAACCATGAAATGAAATTTTTAGAAATTTTGAAAGATATTTCAAAAAGAATTGAATATAAATTAATCCAAGTTCCATAAAAACACAGAAAAAGGAAAGATACAATCTAGGGAATTTTCTCTTAATTATGGAAGGAACAAATTCTTTAATAAACGGTCTAGATATTTTACCAATTAAAAACAAAATGGACCAATAGGAAATTAGATAAACTATTTGAGGAAAATGATGTAACAACTTATGAAATGTTACTAAAACCTAAATTAAGTTTCTAACTAATTTTAGATTTTATTCCTAAGAAATCAAGTTGAAGTAGGGTTTCATAAATTATGGAAATAAGTTTATAATAAGTCTATTTAATTTCAAGACATAGATTAAGAAATTAAAACATTAAATCCTTTAAACTATATTTAGACT
>PYAF01002271.1:872554-893610 GCA_007407185.1 Glycine tomentella
AAGCTTGGCCGTGAACTACCAAGATGAATGGAGAAAGCTTTAGAAAAATGTAGAACTAGGACACTTGTGTGGTTAATAAGCTAGGAGCTTGGTGATTGGACCAAGTGGAAAGTTATTTGGCAATAATGCAACAAAAATCTCCTAAGATCAAGCCATCCCACGTGAAGAAAAGAAAACAAAAGGCAAGGCACCAAAGCTTGATTCATTGCACGGATGAAGCATGAAGATGGTGGAAAACTCAAGAACATGTGCACTTGGAAGCAAGCCATTGGTTAGCCAATAAGAGGTGACCAACTAGAAAGCAAGGGCCAATGAAAAGAAAACAACTAGAAAGCTAGCTTAAGATATTTTTCACTCAAAGCCAAGGAACCTAGCATATAAAAGGATGGTGGGGATCAAAGTGGGGGCTAATTTGCACGGCTAGTATTCCACTTTCAGCCCATCCCTTTCACTTATCCTTTCACCTAAAACAAAAGCCAAACAAAGAAGCCACACCCTTGAAGTAGTTCACGTGGGAAAAAGCTAGAGTGCTAGGACAAGTTGTTAAATTCCAACCCAAGGAAGCAAAGGTATGGGAAGTATTTGATACACATAGCTTAGATAATTGATTAGGTTATGTTACCATCTATTTCTATAAGATTTAAGCTATGTTATCCTTTATTCTTTTAAGACCTAAACTTTGTATACCATGTGTTTGTTTAAATGCCTCAATGAATTAAAAAGGGTACAAAGATGATTAGTTGGATAGGTAACTTTACATGATTTTAAGAATAATTACTTTGAATCTAATCTAGTAATAAAGTGATTAAGTAACCTTAGTTAACTTGAAGAATAATTAATTTGAAACTAGTCTAATAAGAAATTGACTAATTAATCTAACTTTTTATATTTTGTAACTATATATACTTGCTTTACTAAGGTTGTGTGAGATTGTTGTATGTTACCTTATGTTGATGTACTTGTCATATGTCACTTTATTGATATTGAGGTGTGTTACTTTATTTACTTGATGTTGAACCATGGGTTGTGTTAAAGTTTGTATGTTATATTATTAAAGATGTTCTATTGAAAGTTGTGGGATGTCTATGGTGTATCTTATTAAGATGGCTTCCTTAACGAAAATTATGGTGCACTTATACCTTTTATATATTGAATTGATCATGATGGGTGAATAAAAATTTTGGTGCCAAAGTTTTGAGAATTTGAGAAATAAAGTAATGGTAAAGAGTAACTGGAAAATAAAAGGAAATCATTACATACATCATTTGCATTTGACCCCTCAGAGTGGAGGGAGGTTTCACTAGAGTGGGTGAAACTATTTTGACGATGGTACCCTTTGACCCCTCAGAGTGGAGGGAGGTTTTATTAGAGTGGGTGAAACTCTTTGACTGTACCCCTCAGAGTGGAGGGAGGTTTCACTAGAGAGGGTGAAACTGTCTTGATTCTGGTACCCTGTGGTGATAATCTGAGATCTCAGTCATGCATCATTTAACAAAGAAATCATGCATCATTCATTATGCATCTGTTTTATGATTATTATGTTGTTTTTGTTGTTTATCTAACCATGTTTATCATATACTTACCCTATTTGTGTTTGTGGTTTGACACCTGTGATGACTCCAATACATTTGGGCGAGCAGAGGAACAGTAAGCTATGGAAATCATTGAGAAAGAATGGATGAAGAAGCTGGATGTATATTATGCTGTAATTTTGATTTTCTGTTTATCTGTATTTGGTGCTACGCTGTTTGTATTAAACTGTTGTATCTTATTTTGTGACAAACTATTTGGGACTGTACTTGGACTGTATATTAAACTGTGTGTGGACTTTGTGCTTTGATAAATTCGTGAACGCGTTAGAATAAATAACTTATTACGTATATTAGTTTTACATAAACGAATTTCGTAGAAAAAATTTTCCGTAAACTAAAAGCGTAATAGGTTAAATAAGAAAATAAAACGAAGTTGTTACAAGGTGCAGCCACATGTGCTTGTATATGTGAGATTTAAAAAAAAAAAAAACAAAATAAAACAAAACCAATAGGAATTTAAGTGTAGCCTTATGTGAGTGTGTACGTATATGCCTTCTTAGAAATGGTGAATGATAGGCCATGCATAAAACAAAAAGGATTCAGCCTCTTAAGCAAGCCTTCCACATAATGGTGTAACGCCTCAAATTTACCATCTTATTATTTATTTAATTCTTAATGAAAATTCTTTTTAACTTGCTTAAAAATATCAAATCAACGTTTGTTAATAATTGCTAAAAAGATTTTCGTCACTGATTGGTATTTATAAGTCTGACATGATGTGAAATAAAATACAAACTGATATTAGTTCTATTACATGGTACAAATCACTAAAATATTTTGTTACAACAAACACCTTCAACTAAGCATCTTTAACAAAATCCTTTCCTCAGACATCAGCTTGCCAATCCTCTTTTATTGTTCATCTGCTCACCCAAATAGAGTTGGGATCATAACAAGTGTCAACCACAGACACAAAAATATAAGGTAAGTTTATGATAAACATAATTTAAGCAACATATCAATATGCAGATATTAAATAACAATATCCTCAAGATGCATGATTCTTTCTTATCATGATGCATGATTCTCTTTAAACTCTTATCATGTGGTACCAACAGTCAAGATAGCCCCATCCCCGTGGCACAGAACTGAAACGATCAGTCAGAGTCCCCCACTGTTGCAACAGGATTCTCACCCATATTTCATGTGATCATCATGGGTGGCGTGATTTTCTCACCGCAAGAGTCACCCCCCAGCTCAAACTCCTCTTGTCTGAACGCTAGAACTCAGTTCCTGCAGTTATCTGACACACCTCCTCTCTGAGGCAACTCTTATACACACCTTCTCTTTGAGGCAACTCTTGTACACACCTCCACTCTGAGGCAACTCTTATGAGACACATGAGACTTATACATAACTCTTTTCATTTTATCAACTCATATTTATTTTCAACATCAGTCTTCAATCACTGTCTCATATACTTTACTCAGAAATTCAACATAAATCAAGTATAGAAACTCAACATATCATTCATGTACAGAGATTCATAGAAACACTCAACAACACATTAAACTTCATTCAAGCACTCAATCATGTAACTATAACTCAAGTCCAACAATTTCTCAGAACTTTAAGCATTTATTCAAACACAAGCAACACTTAAACTATCTTTATCATAAAACTTCCCCATACATACCTTATAATCTCTTATGAAGCTTGTCTTTCTCTTCCTACAAAGCATGACAAACTTTTCCTAAGGATACTTTGTCCTTCTACACGTGATCCTTCAATGAAGTGGAGTCTTGTTCTTATTTGATTTAGGCTTTAATAAGGAAAGGATGAAAATGAAATGAAGGTGATGTGGGGGAGAGCTTTTCATGTGAAGTGTTAGAAGGGTGGAGTCTTGAATGTGACTTCCACTTAAGGCCCCCTTCACCCCTTTATATAGTAGTTGGAAAATGATATAATATTCATGGACATTTCTACCCTTCCTAGCTAGTTACTTCCATTTGGTTCCATCCTAACTTAGTTTCTTTCCATTCTAACTAGATTCATTATGATTTCTTTACTTTATAAGAAAAATCTTCTAGGTTCATTATGCACCTTACAAGTGTCCTACCACTTGTCCCACCACTATCCATCTTCATGAAGCTTCTCCATCCTCCTCCAATCTTCACGTGACCAACTAGGAGTTTAAGAGAAGATTTTTCTTCTCTTTATGTCATATTGTATTAATATCCTTCAAGGCATGATGCTTTTCTTCCAAGTGTCCTTCTACTTGTCTTCAAGCCATGAAACTTCTCCATTCTTCCTCCTCCTTCACATGATTTATCAAGGGAACAAGAGAAGATTTTTCTTCTCATTTTGTGCACATATATGATAGCTTTCTCATTCCTACATTAATAGTGAGTTACAAGTGGCTAGATATTTCTTAAGCCTTCATGATTGTGTTTTATCATTTTACTTTATGAAGCTTAAGATATTTTTCTTAAAAAGAAGAAAATTATATGATTCTCCTTGTATCCACATATCACCTTTCATCAGGAAGAAGAATTCAATTTGAACTTAGCTTTACACATGGCATTCATAGGAGGAGTTCAAGTTCAATTCGAACTCTTCCACCTAAAAGATAATATTAAATAATAAAACTCAAGAGTTTTTCAGAAACCGACTTCAGTTACAATATAAATAACTCACAAGTAGTCTATACAGAGTCTTAATTCTGATTGGTCTGTTCCACTTCTGACCATCAAAATTACGAAACTATTTTCTTAAATAAATCTGTACATCCTACAATTAAGAGAAAATTCCTCAGATCCTACATATCATTTTTTCATATTTTTCTGATGCCTGAATCCTTCTGAATACAATTTCAAAGTTATCACCATAAGAAATTCATAATAATTATATTCTGAAGCTTTTTGTTACAAAGTATCTTAATAATCTGTCATCTAAGAGTACACTGTGCTTTTACCAAGTTTTCATAAAATATCAAAGGGTATCTTTGGTATTTTTAGCCTCGAGGGCATTATGGTAATTTGTCACTCTAGGGGCATGATTGTAATTTTCCAAAATAATCAAGTGTATTTTTGTAATTTCTACCTTAAAACATCTAATCAAAATATCCAGGGGTATTTATGTAATTTTCACATCAAGGGCATTTTTGTAATTTCTATTTTAAGGGAGGGGCAATATGGTCATTTTTCCTCAAACATTTTTGTAATGTCTCTAGTTAATATTTCACCAAAATAATTTAAATATAGACCATCCAATCTCTCATAACCTAATACTTACATCAATAGCTATGCAAGAATAATTCATATAATATTTTGACCATAGTTTTTGAAATTTCAGGATGTAATAAATGGTCAGCCATAAATGAAGAGAATCTTCACTTTATTAAAAGATTAGGTGCATTAATGAATCAAAACAAAAATCTAAGATAATAACTTTAAGCCATGATTACTTGGTTGCATTAGAACCAAACCAATGACTAACTAGATTACATCCTAACTAATCCCTTTACATCCAAACTAAATTTTCTACTATAAATACCCCTTCATTGAAAACAAATCTGCACCTTATTCTCTCACTCTCAAACCTCACGTGACTTTCTACTTATGTCTCTTTACTTTGCTTCATTCTTTTTCACTTCTTTCTTAACTTCCAACCATAGCCTACCACTTCTATTGCCTCCTTCACCTTTCCAAAACATTAAATACTAGACAATACTTTCATTCTTTCAAGACCTTGAGGTGGAGGACTTGGAAGATTTGGAAAAATTGGAAGCAAACTTGTTCAAGGTAGGTGAAGGTTTAGGTTTATTTATCACTTGATTCTTGAGATTATTCGAATGGTTTTGGCTGTCATATCCGATAGAGGCATACAATGTATCAAAAAGCTCAAAATAGGTCAAGGAAGACATTCGCAAAGTCAAAAGGCCATAACTTTTGACTAGGATGTCCAATTGAGACCCATAGTTTATCTAAATGCTTGAAGTTGGAAAAGGAAGCTCTTGGCAAATTCTAACAACCATAAGTTATGAATGGGAAGTCCGATTGGGGCCCATAATGTATCAAAACTCTCAAATTGAGGCCCATAGTGAATGGGAAGACTTAGGCAAATTCAAAAGGCCATAACTTTTGAATGGGATGTCCTATTAAGGCACATAACGTGTTAGAAAACTCAAATCGGACAAGGAACCTCCGAGAAAATTCTAGTGACTATAACATTTGACAGGGATATCTGGTTGAGGCACTTAATGTATCGAAACGCTTGAAAGATATCAAGGAAGGCCTTTGCTAATTCAACAGGTCATAACTTTTGTCTGTGATGTCCAATTGAGGCTTATAATGTATCGAAATGCTCAAAATAGGTCAAGAAAGACCTTAGCAAGTTCAAAATGCCATAACTTTTGACTGGGATGTCCAGCTAAGTCCCAGAATGCATCAAAATGCTCGAAATAGGTCAATTAAGGGCTTTGCAAATTAAAAAGGTCATAAGTTTTTACTTGGATTACCAATTGAGGCCCACAATGTATCAAAACGCTCGTAATAGGTCAAGGAAGACCTTCGCTAAATTAGAAGGCCATAACTTTTGACTAGGATGTCCAACTGAATCCTAAAATGTATTGAAATGATCAAAATAGGTAAAGAAACAGCTTCTCAAATTCAAAATGCCATAACGTCTGACTAGATTTCCAATTAAGGCCTATACTGTATCAAAATGCTCAAAATAGGTTAAGAAAAACCTTGACAAATTCAAAAGGCCGTAACTTCTGGCTGTTATATGCGATTGAGACACACAATGTATCAAAAACCTCAAAATAGGTCAAGGAAGACCTTCACAAATTCAAAAAGCCATAACTTTTGACTGGGATTTTATGAATATAGACATAATTTTATGAATCAATCCCAGAAAATTTCTAGCAATGCTATGAGTTTCATTAAGAACACGAAGAACAACCCATATTCAAAACAACTCCAAATTCAACAAAACCATAAGGGAAATGAAGGCAATTGCAAGATAAACTCAAAAATCACACAAGAAACACACAAAGCAACAAACAACCAAGAATCATGATTTTCAATTTTCATTTTCCGAAAAAAAATAAAAACAAAAATGCAAATAACATAGATAGAAATCTTTACGAAATACTTTCCTGATTACCACATGATGACTATCAAGACATGAATGCTTGGCTCAGATCGTTTCCGGATTGTAATCTTCAAGACTCCATGAATTAGGATTTGAAATTCAAATAGAAAAATGGAGCAGATTAAGGAATGATTTAGAATGACGCCACGATTCCTAATCGGAACGATAAGTCAGAGGAGGATTCGTCACAAAGGAAAGTTTCCTTGATAAGAATCAATTTGGTCTCAATCAAGAACCAACAAGAGGCTACGCTCTCAATTTAAGCAAAAGCTCAATTTCATTAATCAAAGTTAACCAAAAATAGCAAAGTCTGAGTATTTATAGGACTAGACCTCTAATAAACCCCTAAAAACGTAGGTTTAGGCCTATTTACGGAAATATCAAAGCCCATTACATGAAAACAACAAAAGGAAAGTTGCAATACCATTTTAAAACGAAGCGTAATCGATTAAAACAGAGTGTTTCAACACTGTGTAATCGATTACAGCAACGTCGTAATCGATTACAACAGACAAATAATCGATTACAACAACAAAATAATCGATTAAAACAGACAGACAAACAACATTTTCATTTTAATCAATTACAGACACATTTAATCGATTAAAACAGACAACAAATGTTTATTACAACAGACAAGACTTTTTTGATGTGTTTTCATTGAATTTGGTATGCCTCTTCATGCTTGTCCACAAGATATAAGGCATTTTTGATGTGGTCTTGAAGGGCTTGAGTTCTAGCACTTGTCATGGGTCCTTTAAAGTTAATCAAAGGAAGTTCTTCAACTCGTTGACCTTGAGCTTGACTTTGGACCTTGTTATTGAACCCTTCATGGAGTGCTTCTAGGACTTCATGATCCTTGGATAGTCCTCTATCATCCCCTCCTTCTTGAAAAGAATTCGTCCTCGGATTTGCATTCAAAACACCTACATCACAAAAAGAAAGATCAGTGACCTTAAAAGTAGAGCTCACTCCATACTCACTTGGAAAGTCAATCTTGTAGGTATTGTCATTAATCCTCTCAAGGACCTTGAAAGGTCCATCACCCTTAGGTTAGAGTTTAGATTTCCTTTGGGAAGGAAACCTATCCTTCCTTAGATGCAACCAAACGCAAACTCCGGGATCAAATACCATGATCATCTTCCCTTGTTGGCATGTCGAGCAAATTGCTCCATCATCTTCACAATATGATTTGGCACCCTTCCGTGGAGATTCCTAAGAAAAATGGCTCTAGAAAGCCCATTTTTACTCAAAATAAAAGAATCATTAGGTAAGGAAATTAAATCAATAGGAAATAATGGGCTATCATAAAAGACCCCACAAGGAGAAAAATAAATGGTAGAGTGGATTCCATCATCAAGTCTAGGATTGGGATGTCAATACCTTATGGTGATATTGTTGATGGGTTTACAATCTGTGCACAACTTCCACATGTTTTCTTTCTTTGGGACTAGGATGACCGGCATGGCACGTGTGCTTGCGCTTTTCTTCACCCATCCTCCTTGCATCAACTCTTCAATTGGCTTTTGAATCTCCTTGGTCTCTTTTGGATTACTCAAATAGGTAGCACTATTAGGAAGTAAAGCTCCCGGAGCAAGATCAATTTGATTCTCAATTCCTCTTAAAGGAGGCAAGCTATGAGGTATGTCTTGTGGAATGACATACTTAAACTCCTTTAAAAGTGTATCAAAACCTGGAGGCAAGTCAAAGGAATCAGAAGACAAGCACAAATAATTTGGAATGAGTAAATACATTTGTTGTCTAGCTAGCATCACTCTTTTTACCGCCACAGGTTTGATGAACAAACCCGATTTTACCACTAATTATTTTTCACTTTTTTTTTTCTATTTTCTTGGGTTATCTCTTATCGATCTTTTTGCCATCTTTTTATTTTTGGATTTTCTTTCTCAAAGGACTCTTTTCTTCTTTAATTTTCTTTTCTTTTTCTATTTCCAATCGCATTTTTATTTGATCCCCACACACCTCACTTGGAGACAAAGGTGAGACGACTACCTTTTTACCTTTATAAAGGAAAGAGTATCGATTGGTGACCCCATTGTGTACCACACCTCTATCATATTGCCAAGATCTACCAAGCAACACATGGCCGGCTTCCATGGGAACCATATCACAAAGCACTTCATCCACATATTTGCCAATGGAGAATGTAAGCAACACTTGCTTATCCACCACCAACTCACCATTATCACTCAACCACTGCAATTTATAAGGTTTAGGGTGAGGGATAGTTTTTAAACCAAGCATATCCACTAATCTAGTGCTTGTAACATTGGTGCAACTTCCTCCATCAATGATTAGAGAACAAACCTTTCCACTCACCAAGCATCTAGAATGGAAAATGTTTTCTCTGTGTATCATCTCTATCTTTGCACAAGCTACCCATGAGTCGTCTTAGCATCAAAAAATCTCCCTCTTCCGGTTTAAGAAAACAATCATCCTCACCTTCACTAGTGGAACTATGAGAACTCCTAGAGGATTCACTATCCACCTCTCCATTTTCTAACACAATCATTGTCCTTTTGTTTTGACATTGGGATGCAATATGACCTTACCCAAACATTTAAAACATTTAACTGAACTAGATTTATTAGAAGGAGAATGAGTAGTAGGATTAGAATTACCTCTTGAAGACTTCTTTTCAAAATGTTGGGAAGAAGAACCCTCTTTCTTGGAAGTGTTTCTTGGAAGTGTCCTTATCCTTCCAAGATGAATGACCATATGAAGACTTTTGTAGGCTTGTTTTCTCTTCAATTATTGCTCCACTTTGATAGCTCTATGTATAAGTTCATCCATGGTGTTGTAAGTTTGAAGCTCCACAATATCTTGAATGTCCCTATTCAAGCCATTGTAGCCTCATTAGTCTCCTCAATGTTTGCTCTTACCAAAGAAATCTCCATCTCCTTGTAATATCATTGTTCTGCTCAAAGAGAACAGAAATGTCCAACACGTTGTGTTGGGTAGTTTTATATGGGATCAGGCTCTCTCTCTCTTAAGAAGCTTATAGGATTGAAGCAACTTAAGGAAGAAGAAGATCACAGCGGCAATAAATCACAAACGATTTGGGGTGCAGTGTGTGCCATGTGAATGGAAAGAGAGAGTCAGAATTGTGTGTACCTTTCACCATGGGTGATGCTTTATTTAAAGGAAGCTAACCTGGATCTTGATGGTAAGTGGTTGAGGCCCGTTATCACTTTTCCAGGATATTTGGAGATATAGATAACTGATAACAGCAAATCTTCCACTCTCGTACGATTATGGTGATAAGTTGTTGATAATTTGAATATTCAAATTAATAGGATAAAGATAAGATATTTTTTATCCGTAACAGATGCCCCTCAGCCCGGTCATCTAGTATTCTTGGTGGCCGGGATGTATATTAGGATTGACTAAGCTTTAAGCCGATCTCGTGCAAGTGATGCCAACCTCATGTAGAGCCGACCTCATATGAGTGATGCCGACCTCGTGTAGAGCCGACCTCATATGAGTGATGTCGACCTCATATGTGGGGTCCGAACCGAGGTAATCGACCTTTTTTAGCTCTTGGGTTATTTCCGACTTACTTCAGTGCCGAGCTATGTCTTGTCTTTTCAAATAGTCTGAATCAACTCAGGTCATCGAGAAATGAAACGACTTTTCGCCCTGGACTGCCACGTATCTTGTTAACTTCCGTCGTTTCACACTTTAATCATTTCTTTTTGTAATAATGACGTAACCGCCTCTTCCACGTCCTTCAATGTCCATCAGTTACTAACCCACGTTCTCTTTTTGAATTCTGACAGTTACTTTTTTGTTTAATGAACATGTAGCGTTTCATTTCTCTCTAGTGTCTCATTCTGCATTTCACCTTTGTCCTTGCGACTTCTTCACTTTCGTTCTCCTTAGCGTCTGAATCACCTGCCCCTCGTTTGTTGCTTCCCTTTCCTCCAATCTTTCTCCATTCCAGGTATTTCTTCTTTTCGTTTCCTTTTTATCCATTGCCATTTCTTATTTTTCGTCTTGTTCTGCATAGTCCTGGGTATTGATAGTCTTTCGCAACTTCTATTAGCTTCCTGTAGTTCATCGATAACCTCTTGCAACTTCCATTTGTTTCTTGTAGTTCCCAATTTTTACACGTTTTAGGATTTTTACCATGAAATATACATCTGAGGAAGAGGCAGAGATTCGCAGAACGGTTCCCCCTCGTTCTGCCTTCTAGCTTTTCGGTCTTCATCTTTCTGATGAGGAAAAGAAAAAATCCCTGCTTAGGGTTCCTTCTGCCCCTAGTAGTTCGAAACCCCCAACCTCTCGACCCCCTAATCCTTTTCAATTAGGGTCTTCTAGGTTAGGATCATCATCGCGTCAGAGGTCTGCCTTGCTTTCCTTAGAGTATAGGGTATCTCCTAAGTCTTTTGTCCCTTCGAGCATTGCCCCTGGGGAGAGTCCTAGGCCCCAATCACAATTTGAAATCCAGTATGAACCTTGTTCGAAATGT
Organism: Glycine tomentella; assembly: GCA_007407185.1. Classification (NCBI taxonomy): domain Eukaryota; kingdom Viridiplantae; phylum Streptophyta; class Magnoliopsida; order Fabales; family Fabaceae; genus Glycine; species Glycine tomentella. The sequence goes on from PYAF01002271.1 coordinate 883,736, forward strand.
GTGGAAGAGTTCATGTATTTAGCCAGCATAGACTTGGATAAACAGGCCGATTACTTATTGGATAAATGCCGACATAATCCCATTACGGTGCCCAAAATCGTCGATGTACCAATGTGCCGATTTCCATACCAGCTCAGATTTCGTCAAATCTTAGCCCCTTGATGGTTCGCCCTCTAGGTACTCTACTAATTGTTGTTTCCTTTTATTGTCGTAGGTAATTATGGACTCCTATGTTGGAACTATTAAGGAATCTGCAGCCGGGTCTCGATCACAAACCGTTTCCCCTGCTCTGTCCAGTAGGTTTCCCTGGGTAACCCATGAGGTATTACAATATACCTCAGTGCTGGATTCTGAGAGCCTTGCTCTATTTCCACACGCGGTTCAATCGGGGTTTTATATATGCCCGCCCCGCCCAGGTGAACCTATTTGCTCCGCCCGGGAGGGGAATGCCCCGATTTCTTTCTCTTTTATCTAGACGTGATCATTGAGGTAGGAGTCCGTCTTCCCTTTACTGACTTCCAAATGCAGGTGTTAGATCACCTGTGGGTTGCCCCTTCTCAGATTCATCCAATGGCTGGGCTTTCGTGCGGGCCTTCAAAATTTTGTGTCAAAAACTCGAAATTCCTTGCACTTGTCGGTTATTCTTTTATTTTTTCACTGTTTATATTGGCCGATCAGGCAAAGAACCCGCTGAACGGAAAGGGTGGGTCTCTTTCCGAGGTCGTAGCGACCGCGATTCTGATCGTCGGCTATTTTCCTTGTTTTCTGATTCTTTCAAAGGCTTCAAAGACAAATTCTTCAAAGTCGCTGCTGTCTCCGGTCAGCATCCTTTCTTTTTGAACTCGTCTAACTCCTCTTCGTGGAGGTTCCCATTATACTGGTCCTCTGCTCATTATGATTCCCCTCCTGCTTTTTATCGAACCGACAAGGCCCGGTTGTCGGATTTTGATGCTACTTCCACAGCTCGGATATTAGTGTACAGAGATTCAGGGAACTTGGCTCCAATAGCTTATTATATCCAGTGTGGTCAGTTTAGACTTCCTTTGCTAGCGCTTGAAAATTTTGATTGTTATTTTTGCTGATTATTTACTTTTGTTGTGCAGCGATTGAGATGGACGCCATCCCCATCCTCAGCACCTTGCGGCCCTCAAAACTTGGAAGAGGCGCAGGTTGACCGAGAAAAAGAGTAACTCTAGCTCGATTCCGACTTCCACCATTCCGATTGCTCCCTCAACTTCTCCACCCCCGTCCTCTCCTGTGGCCGCGGCCCCTCTCGTGGTTATTGATGGTCCCACAGAGGAGGGTGTTTCTGAGGCCATTGTTTCTGAGGCCCCGGCTTCTGCTGACGATCCTACTCCAGCGACCGAGCCCTTTGAGGAGCGTACACAGCTATCTCCAGTGACCGGACCCGCTGAGGAGCGTATCTAGCTATCCCCCCGATTTCTTTGGAATAAGGGTATATGACTCAAGAATTTTTTGAAGTTGCCCGGGCACCTAAGAGATATTCGGATTCGGCCCTCTTCTCGGACCCCGAGCTGGAGGAACTGAGCTCGATGCAGCTGGCATGTTTGAAGAGTGCTACCCTGCTCGGGAGTTTAACTTCTTTAAACAAGAAAGCCTTCAAGATAATTGCCGAGCTCAAAGCTTCTGAGGCTGAAACCCACCGACTTCGACGAGAGCTAGACTTGGCTCAGGCGAGCGTTGCGATCTTGGTCGGGGAACTAGAGGCTTCTAGGGCCGATGCTAAGGAGGCACGAGAGTCGGCGACTAAACCGGTTGCCGAGCTCGAGGCTTCCCGAGAGTCGGAGGCGAGGCTGGTTGCTGAACTTGACGCAACCCGAGCTCAACTCGGGGCTTTTCAAGTAGAAGCCGAGTCCTCTCGCTCCACTGTTGCCAAGTTGGAGAAGAGTCTGTCCGCGGCTCGTGATCGGTCCCACGAATTTCATCGTCGTTGTACTGAACTCCTTGACCTCAATACTAAGAAGAACAAGGACGAGGAAGCCCTCCTGAGCGAGCTTATGTTTGTGCGTACTCAATTAAAGAAATCCACTGAAGCCTCATTTGAAAATGCTATAAGCCATATCCGTTTCCTGAATCCTGGTGTGAACTTAAACACCGAGGGTATGCATTTCAAGTCTTATATTGGGGACGACCAGCTGCTTACAGTTTCTGAAAGTGAAGAGGAGGAGAGCTCGGTAGGCACACCCGAGAAGATTGCACCTCCAGCCGGTGGAGAAGATTGAAGGGTCGGGATGCCGGTTTTACTTGTGATTATTTTGAACAATTTTTGCACATTTTACTTTCCCTTGACAATGCACAATCTCATTGCACAATGTCTTTATTATTCTTGCTTGGTTTTATCTCTTCCATATTCTGGCTCCAATGGCCGAGCGTCTATTTGGGCGAGACCATTGGTCAAGCTTTAGACGTAGTTTTGGGGTTTTCCCAACTGTTTATCTGGCCGAGACCATTGGTCGGCCCTTTAGATATCGCTCTGGGATCTTTTTTCCCAACTTAGCAATTGTTAATGTATTCGTAACATCACTGTAGATGTAATTCTTTCGGTCGACCCGATGATTCATCCGTGATTTAAATAGTTACGTCGACTTGATCAGGGCCGAGATAATACAGAACAACGACTAAGCATTCAAAATCGTGCACAGTAAGAATTTCCTTATAATAAGGATTTTATTAATATTCTTCGAAGATTACATGATTTTCATGATCTCAATGACTGATTTGCGCGGGTTTCACATTCTCGGATTACATAATCAACTAATGAGAAACACATGATAAATCTATTGTGATTCAGTCTCCCATGACCCCGATGACGGGCTGAATAGCCAACTAAAGGGGAACACATGGTGAGACAATGATCCATGATCCCTATGACGGGCTTAATAGCCAATTAAAGGGAAACACATGGTGTCCATGATTCCGATGACAGGCTCGAAGCCAACTAATGGAAAACACATGGACTATCATTTTGGCTGCATATTGCCAACTATAGTACTTCTTCAATTTGTCCGCGTTCCACGTCCGTCTGACTTGTTTGCCTTCCAGCGTTTCCAGCGAGTATGCTCCTTGCCCAATATTTTGGATGATCCGGTACGGTCCTTCCCAATTCGCTGCTAACTTTCCTTCTCGGGCGTTTTTATTTCCGATGTCTGCTCGTCGGAGCACGAGGTCGCCTTCTTCGAAAGATCGTATCTTCACTTTTTTGTTGAACCTTTGGGCTAGCTTACCCTTGCTATGTAGATCTCGGCGGTGTGCGGTGGTGCGGACCTCTTCTATTAAATCTAGGTCGGCCGCTAATGCATTGTTGTTATTTTCTGTTCGAACCATATGCCGTCTTCTCCAAGATGACTGGCCGATCTCTACCGGTATCATGCCTTCGCAACCATACGTCATTCTGAATGGGGTTTCTCCAGTAGATGTTTGGGCCGTCGTTCTGTATGCCCACAGTACGTAATACAGTTGTTCGACCCAATTTGAGCCGGCTTCATGCATTCGTTTCTTTAATCCGTCGAGAATAACTTTGTTCGTCGCCTCGGCCTGTCCGTTGGACCGTGGGTGCTCAACAGAAGCGAAATGGTGCTTGACCAGGAGGTAGGTCATCATCGCCCTGAACTTGCCGTCGGCAAATTGTGTTCCATTGTCTGTAAGAATTTCCGCTGGAATTCCGAACCTTGCTATTATGGTCTGTTCTAAGAATTTCTGTACGCAGGCCGAGGTGATAGCAGAGAGAGGCTCGGCCTCAATCCACTTGGTAAAATAGTCAACGGCCACTATCAACCACCTCATCTTTCCTTCCGTAGCTTTAAATGGCCCCAAGAGGTCCATGCCCCACTTATAAAATGGCCACGGAGCTGTGATCGAGCTGAGCTCGGATGGGGGAGCCCATATTATCTTTGCATGTTTCTGACAACTATCACATCTCTTGACATGTTCCGCCGCATCTGCCTTCATCGTCGGCCAAAAATATCCCGCATGCAGAGCTTTTAATGCTAACGCTCTTGCTCCCATGTGTTGGTCGTTGATCCCTTCGTGTATCTCGGTGAGTACGTACTCGGCTTGGTCCGAACTTAAACACAGTAATGGTGGGGTATGGAGGCCTCGTCGGTATAACTCATCATCGACGATCACATACATCGCCGCATCTCTGATCAATTTCTTTGCCTCCACATCTTCGTCGGGAAGTACTCCCTGCTCTAAGTAACTGATAATGGGTCTTCTCCAATCCTCCCAGGTTAGAATGGCCATGACACACGCGGGATGGGCGACCTCCTGTTGTATGACCGTTTATGTGGTTGGCCGATCCTTTTATGCTGGCCAGCTTTGACAATATATCGGCCTGGGTGTTTTCTTCTCTTGGGATATGCGCGATTACCACTTCATCAAATTCCGCCATAATTTCCTTTACTTTGGCCAGGTATTTGGCTAGTAAAGGTCCCTTGACCTGATACCGTCCCTCAATCTGTGCTGAAACGAGCTGCGAATCAGTAAAGACATCCTTTGATGCTCCTTGCTCGTTCGCCTGCTTCAGCCTAGCGATGAGAGCTTCATATTCTGCTTGGTTGTTGGAGGTCGAAAAGTTGAGCTGCAATGATTGTTCGAGGGATACACCCTCGGGATTCTCGACTATGATCCCGGCTCCACTTCCCTTAGCATTAGACGATCCATCATCGTATACCTTCCACGTTTTATCTTGAACGGGCAACGTTGGGGTTAATTCCACTATGAAATCGGCCAATGCTTGAGACTTAATAGCATGCCAGGAGGATAATTGGATAGCCCAATTCATCATTCTCCCTGCCAAGTTCGGCTTGTGTAGCACTTGTCGGATGGGTTGGTTCGTCCAAACTACAACTGTATGACTCTGAAAGTATGAGTGAAGTCTCTTAAGTCTCTTTGCCGCAGTAAGTAAAGCGAAGGCCACCTTTTCGAGTTTTTGATATCTTAATTCCGAGTTCTTCAAAGCTCGGCTCACAAAATACACCGGCAATTGAGACTTGCCTTCTTCTCTGACTAGTACTGCGTTAATAGCCTCCTCTCCCACCAACAAGTACAGAATGAGCACCTCGCTCGGCTCGGGTTTTGATAATACCGGCGGCGAGGTTAGGCACGCTTTGATCTTCTGGAAGGCTTCTTCGCACGCCGAGTTCTACCTTATCCTGGATTCCTTTTTCAATAACTTGAAGAAGGGAAGGCCCTTTTTTGCGGATTTCGGGAGAAACCGGGTTAAGGCCGCCATCCTCCCCGTCAACTGCTGGACTTCTTTTTTGTTTGCGGGAAACTGCATATCCAGGACAGCTTTACATTTGTCCGGGTTTGCCTCTATCGCTCTGTGGGTTAACATGAAACCCAAGAATTTCCCGGCTTTTACCCCGAACGCACATTTTAATGGATTGAGGCGTATGTCATGCTGCCTCAACTTCTGGAACGTTTCTTTCAAGTCTTGGATGTGGTTCCCGGCTGCCGACGTCTTCGTGATCATGTCGTCGATGTAGACTTCAATATTACGCCCGATCTGATCGGAGAAGACCTTGTTCATCATCTGCTGGTATGTTGCCTCGACATTTTTCAAACCGAAGGGCATGGCGTTATAACAGTAATTTGCTTTGATACCTCTAAACGCCATTTTCTCTCGGTCATTCGGGTGCATGGGTATCTGGTTGTACCTAGAGTAAGCATCCATAAACGACAGCCATTGATATCCCGTCGAGTTATCTACAAGTTGGTCGATATTCGGCATCGGGTATGAATCCTTGGGACAAACTTTGTTTAGATCAGTATAATCAACGCAAACTCTCCATTTCCCATTGGATTTTTTCACCATCACAACGTTAGAGAGCCAGGTCGTGTATTGTATCTCCCTTATGAACCCGACCTCGATCAATTCTTTGATATGTTTGGCCAAGGCTTGTCTCCTGTTCGGGCCGAGCTTCCTGTTCTTCTGCTCTACCGGCTTAGAGTCGGGATATATTGCTAGTTTGTGGCAGCAGAAGGTAGGTTTGATCCCTGGTATTTGGGACCCTTCCAGGCGAAAACGTCTTGATTTTCCTTCAGGCATCAGATCAATTTGTCCTTGGTTTCCGGATCGCCTTGTTTTCCTATCTTCGTGATCTGTTCGGGGGAGGATCCAATCTGAATATCTTTGAGTTCGTCCACTGGCTCGGGTCTCCATTCCTCAACGTCCCGCAGGTCCAGTTCCACCAAATTAATTGGCTTCCTTGGGCACGTTCTAATCGGAGATCCTGCGGGCTCCCCCTGTCGGACCCGAGGTGGGGAGGGTGGTCCGACCTCCGTTTCTCTAATCATGTCATAGTAACACTGTCTTGACTCCTTTTGATCTCCGCAAATCGTGATGACTTTGTCGAGATGTCCGATCATCTTCATTTTTTGATGCTTGGTGGACATCAAAATATCCCATTTGTGGAGTGTCGGCCTGCCCATGTGAGGGGAAGTCGGCCACCGTGAATGCGACCCTTTTTAATCTGAATCCTTCCCTCGTTCCCAGTGTAAGTTGGAGGTCAATAACGCCTTTCAGGCTGGTACCTTCATCGTTGAAACCGTACAATATGGTTTGGCACGGTCTTAGGTCTTCCATTCTTAAGTTCATCTTCTTGAACGCACTCAAGTTGATGATGTCCGTCGAGCTACCGTTGTCAACGAATATCCTCCTGACCCGAAAATTGGCGACAGTCCCTGTTATAACGAGATCGTCCTCATGGCCCGGCACCACTCCCTTCAAGTCTCCGTTAGTAAAATAAATCAATAGGGGATCGGCTTTTTTGGCGTTCCCACCGGTACTCTCCTTGAACCTCGGTCGGTCTCTTACCGACATTACTTCTTTAAGGTATTTCTTCCGCTGGTTGGCCGTATCACCTCCTCCTCCCATTCCACCTGTGATGACGTTGCATTCGAACTCGGGTTCGGGAAACTCTTCGTCCTTCTTACTTTTCTTGTCTTCCCGTTGCTTAGTCTCCGACTGAGCTTTTCTTTTGCCATGATGCCCTTGGGTCTGAATGACGTATTGCCGCAGTTTGCCCTCTCGTACGAACTTCTCTATGGCGTCTCGGAGTTCCCAGCACTGGTCGGTTGTGTGGCCCGTTCCATTGTGAAAATCACAATACCGGGAGTAATCCAACCCTTCTCTTCTCAATATCGGAGGAGGTTGGTTGACCTTCCTCATCTCGGTGAAGGCGACCTCCTTCCATATCAGACCACGCGGAGCGGTCAATGGAGCGTACTTGTCATATTTCAGCTCGTACCTCTCAGGTCTAAAACGAGGGTCTGGGATGTTTCGTGGAGGCTGACCTGCCAGGGTATTCGACAGGTGCCGACTGGATTGTCCGAGTTGTAGATTATCCTGACGTCAGTTCCTTGGAGACGAGGGCTTTTTGTTTTCCCTTGGAACTGAGCTTGCGATTTCCATCTGCTCCAACTCCAAGTACTTTTTCGACCAAACTCTGAATTCGTTTAGAGACTTCGCGGGATCCTTATAAATTGACTTAGCGAGCCGGGAAGATCCGTTGAGGCCGGCTGAAATGAGATGAACGTGTACTCTCTCCTCCAAGCCTTGGACTTGCAGCGCGGCCTCCTTGAACCGATCCAGGTAACTTTGTAATGTCTCCCCAGGCTGCTGTCGTATTTTCCCCGAGGCAAACTCGGATTTTGGTTGTTTCTTGCTCGTCGCGAAATTCAGCAAGAACTTCTGGCCAAAATCCTCGAAGTTATTGATGGACCGGGGCGGTAAGGAGTGAAACCATGTCTGGGCCGCCCCTGTCAACGTGGTGGCGAAAATTCTTGAGATGATAGGTTCGTCAATTCCTCGAACGCACATCTGCATATCAAACTCGTCGATGTGCACTTGTGGGTCCTGGCTCCCGTCATATTTGGACAAAAATGAGCCATTGAAATCTTCTAAAAACTGAGCGTCCACTATTCGGTTGACGAACGGGCTGTTATTTTGATGACCCCGGTGATACTTTCTTCGATACGTACCATCGCGTTGGCCGGGGCGACAGACAATCTCTCTTGTCGGTCTTTCTACGGTAGAGTTTGGTATCATGGCCGAGGAGAGGTGAAGTGCCTCGTGATGAGAACGAGACATTCTCCCCTGCTCGGAATGGTCAGTTGGGTCCCTGTTGGCCGTTCCAACAGTGCGAACTGATGTCTCTGGTCTCCGCCTTCAGGGTGCCGCATGGAGTTGCTCGTTCTCCACGTTGTGTTCCATGTGGTTGGCATTCTGCCGGCGTTCCTCTTCTCTTCGTCTATTATTGCGTTCCTCTAGCTGAGTGATCAACCGTTGATTATCTTCCTATCGTTGGAGTTTGTAACGCTTCTCCAGGTTCTCCATTTGAGCCAACAAGGATTGGAGAGCGTTCTGGATGAATTGCTGAGAATCTCCGTGCTCTTCTTCCTGCTGCGGGCTACCTGGCGCGTGTGCTATTGGTCCCGCAGGGGATGAAGTCGTATGGGAAAGTGCATCTTCTACCACCACATTCTCCTGGTTTAGATTTCTGGGTGGTTCTTCACGCCTAGCCATCTGATGCCTTCTGGTATTAGCCATTGCGAGTTGGTGGGATTCAAAATTTATCGTCCCCACAGACGGTGCCACTGTTCTGCTCAAAGAGAACAGAAATGTCCAACACGTTGTGTTGGATAGTTTTATATGGGATCAGGCTCTCTCTCTCTTAAGAAGCTTATAGGACTGAAGCAACTTAAGAAAGAAGAAGATCACAGCGGCAGTAAATCATAACACGATTTGGGGTGCAGTGTGTGCCGTGTGAATGGAAAGAGAGAGTCAGAATTGTGTGTACCTTTCACCATGGGTGATGCTTTATTTATAGGAAGCTAACCTGGATCTTGATGGTAAGTGGTTGAGGCCCATTATCACTTTTCCAGGATATTTGGAGATATAGATAACTGATAACAGCAAATCTTCCACTCTCGTACGGTTATGGTGATAAGTTGTTGATAATTTGAATATTCGAATTAATAGGATAAAGATAAGATAACTTTTATCCGTAACAATCATCAACACATCTATTTCCTTGATAGAATCTTTGTAATTTGTTATGCAAATCCCTTATGTATTGAGGTGGGACAAATCTCTCCCTCATGATTCCTTTCATTGTCATCCATGTGTCCGGTCTATGTCTCCTCAATCTTCCTATTTCCATTTGCACTTGATTCCACCAAGCCATGACATACCCTTCAAATTCTAAGCTAGCCAACTTCATTTTCTTTCTTCACCAAAATATTGACAATCAAAAACTTGGTCAACTTTTATCTCCCAATCAAGGTAAGCCTCTGGATCATTAGTACCTAGAAACTTGAGAAGTTTGAATTTCACATCTTCCATTCCATCCCTATTCCTCCTAGGCCTATACCTTCTACCATCATCATAGCCATCATCACTCCCTTGAGAAGAATGAGGTGACCTATGATATCTCCTTCTCTCCATGTCATCTATTCTTCCACTCAACTCATAATTACTTCTTTGCATCTCATTAAAACGTGCGTCCATCCTTCTTTCAACATTTCTTTGCAACCTATCCATTTGCTTAGCCAATGAAGTCATTAGCATTGCGGTTCTAGGTGAAGGTATCGCCATCGGACACCATTGCTACAAGAAAAAGGTTAGTAGAACAAAACAATAATGTACCTTACCACTCACTAAGTGTTTACACTCGTCAACACTCGTGTTTCACACTTGAAAGACTTTTCCTCTAATGTTCACTCTTGTCTTTTTCCACTCTCTAACTCTTTGTCAACTCTTGAAATTTAACCAAAGATTCTAATTCAATGAATATCCAAAGTGAAAGATGAAACAAATCCAAGCTCAACTTAAGATGTCAAGGAAGAAA
>PYAF01002271.1:910099-923748 GCA_007407185.1 Glycine tomentella
CAGGTTGAATGCAAACCAATTATGCAGAAGTGCTTTCCTAAGCCTTTGTGACAGAACAAGCTTGCTTCACTAGCACCTTAGTGACCCATGAATGAATCAATGGAAGCAAGACTCAATGAACCCAGAATATTGCCTTTGTGAATCCTTAGAAAGCTCAGAATATCGAAAAGTTTAAGTTCAATCTCAATCTTTGTTAGTTATTGATCACAAGAGGCAAGGGTTCAATTTATAGTAATTTTCGTAACGGAATTAATCGATTAAAAGAGCTCCCCACGCTCCTGTAATCGATTAAACCGACCTTTGGTATGCTCAGGAGTTCAGTAAACGGGTCAAATAATCGATTAACCCGTCGCGTAATTGATTAAACCAGACTGAGCAAAAATTTGTTTATGTAAAATAATCGATTACGGTCTGCAGTAATCGATTAAGCCAGACCTATGTACAAATGATGTTTATGAAAGATGATCGATTACATCCCTTGGTAATCGATTAAACCAGTGCAGGCATAAATCAGGATAGCGTAATATAATCGATTACAATCCTTGGTAATCGATTAAGCCAGTGTGAGTGCAAAACATGATTTAAACTAAATAATCAATTACAATCAGTGGTAATCGATTAAGCCAGAGTGACTGTATTTTCCAAACAAGCATGTAATCGATTACGGTACTATAGTAATCGATTAAACCAGTTACAAGGCTAATTTCTAAGTATGCTAAGATTCATGTAATCGATTAATCCGATGAAGTAATCGATTAAGGTGTTCATGTTTGATTTTCCAGAAAGCTTATGAACAAAATAATCGATTCACTTGAGGCAGTAATCGATTAAAGCAGTACTAGGCTGTTTTTCCAAAATACTTAGCTTTTTCTTAAGTTTCAAATCAATTACTTAAAATCAATATGATGCAATGCTTGTATGATATATGAATGATATGTATTCAAAGCTTGGATCACCATAGTGCTTTCTTTCCTTTTACATTAAATCACAAGCTTCAATCTTCATTCCTTGAGCCACGTTGAAAGCCAAAACATCCAAGCCTTATTGTTACTTGATTCTTCACTTGAATCTTCATGTAGCTCCCCCTCAAATCAACAGTTTTTGACTTTGATAAGCCAAATAGGGGGAAAAATTGATTGATTTGGTCATGCTCTGTAGTATACTCTGTTCTATCCTGTTTTTCTGCACAATTTTTGCCCAAATCTTAAATTGAATGGATTGTCAAATTAAGGTGGAGCTAAGTGTTAAAAATTAACCAATTAATTAAGATATAAATGTAAATGAATGCTGGATTAATCATCAGATGCTTTAACACTTGTTCTTGGCAAAAAGATTGAATTGTTTGCAGGTTTGCAAAACTCAAGTTTTTTTTTTCCAATTTTGGTTCCCTCAATTAACTTCAAGTCCAACATATAATCAATCAAGCATTTGGCATGTTCAAAGCCAAAAAGGGGGAGATTGTTGGATATAGGGGGAGCATCATGAAGAATGGAAGACTTTGATTCAAGATTGGTTTTTGAGTTTTCAACATGCTTGGATGTCTTGAAGTGTTGTAATTGATTCAAGTGTAAGAGAAAGGCTAATCTGATGATCCATGCTTTGCATTCATTCATTCATTAAGCTAAATGGTTTTCATAAAAATAACAAAGCTTTTATAATTTGGTTAAGATTTTAATCTGATTAAAAGGTTTTTGGAAAAATGCTATTTTCACTGTTTAATCGATTACTTTACTGAGATAATCGATTATTATGTTTTCATTCAATCTGGAAAATCTTTATGAATATTGAAATCGATTACCCATCGAAACAATCGATTATTTGACCTTTGTTTACAACAAAACAACTTTGTTAATGATTTTAATCAATTACTTAAGTGTTGTAATCGATTACATAGTTAATCATGAATTTTAAGCCTTGCTGTGATAGTCGATTACTACACATTGTAATCGATTACATAGGCTATTTAAGAAAAGTCACTTTCCTTTCTTAATCGATTATCAAAGCTTGTAATCGATACACAGTTCATTGTGAAAATATAAGACTTTTGCTTCAATCGATTACCAAATCTTGTAATCGATTACATAGTACATTGTGTTATCATGAGACTTTTGTTTTAATCGATTATAGCTCAGGATAATCGATTATTTTGCTCGTTGGTGAAACCCAGAAACATTCTTGAACGGTTTAATCGATTACATGGTTATTTTAATCGATTACATAAGCAAATTAATTGATTATCGGGCGCATTTAATCGATTACTATTAGTTACAAATTTTGTTATAAATAGGAGTGAAGGCTTAGCTTGTTTCACAACTTGACCATTCGTATTTCTGAGTATACACAAGCCTTCTAAGCAATTCCCTAAGTGATTTTTTCAGTGTTTTTACTTCTTGTTTCATTCAAAACATCAATGGGTCTTTGAATGATTCTTGAGCAAGATTGTTTTCAAGATTAAGGAAAAGCATGTTCTGAGTTTGTTTTCTTTTCAACCTGATTTTGTAATTCATGTGCATTCATTCATTGGATCATCAGGTTGTCTCTCTCCTTAATCTTTGTATGTAATTCTGGTTTTAAATTTTTGTGTAAATTTGCTATTGTAAAGTGAGTTCTTGCTTGTAACTAGAGAAGAGTTCTCTAGTGTAAAGAACAGAGTAGTGTTCTCTGGTTCTTTGTCTCTTAGAATCTAAATAGTGTTTTAGATTTCTATTCTTTATTTAGGGTTGATAAAGGGAGATATTGTAATTGCTTATAAGAACAGAAATTTTATAATAGTGGAACTCTAATCTAGTGTTGATTAGAAGAAACTGGATGTAGCTTCAGTTGTGAAGTGAACCAGTATAAATTGCTTGTGTCTTTGATTCTATTTCTCTATCTCTCATCTTATTAATTGGTCTTTGATTCTTTGATTCATATTCATTGTTCAACAAGTTATGTTTTGATCTATTGATTTCTTGGGCTGAGACATTTGATTGAGTAAAAAGATTTCTTGGTTTTGAAAGTGATAAAGATCCCGAACTTTGATTTGTATAAGTTTTAAAATATCAAGGTTTTAACCAATTCACCCCCCTCTTGCTTATTGTGAGTATTCTTATTATTTTCAAAGGCAAGGAGATCTATTGATTCAAGCTCAAGTTAAGAAGAAAGTGCCAATGAAGCTCAAGGTAGGAGTCGGTTTAAGTTTATTTATCACTTGATTCTTGAAATTATTCAAATGACTTTAAGCTAAATTTTGGATTGTTTTTAGAATTTTATATCTCCCTCTGTACTTACCTAACGAGGTGTTTGAACACTCATTTTAAATCTTAGGATGTCCTCTATGTTGTCCTAAAATATGGGACCAAACTAAGTAGTGAATCGTACGCAAAATTTATTTGAACACAAGTTGACAGAAATTGTCCACACCCAAACAGCCACCCATTTATAAAAATTTATATCTCTCATTTCTAATCAAATTAGGTTTATGATATAGGGAATTAAATATCTAGATGTGAACTATAACATATAAAAAATTCAGCTAAATCTAGATTGCATATTGCTTGCAGTCTCGAAAACAAGTAATGATGTGAGTGTTCCATTTTGAGCATGCTGGCAGATTTTAAGTTACAGACTTTAATATTCTATATCTAAAACATTATTTTTTTAATGAAGGGATATGATACCTTGTTGGAAAGCTTAGGAAGTCTAGTTTAACATACTAAAGGATGAGAATTTAATGACTTGTATATCAATACAGATTATATGAAAAACTGAATCGTATGTGGTGAGAAATCTTGTTGTTATGATGTTCGTGGGCTGTTGTGATTAATTATATTTATATGAACTTGAATGAGTCAGTTTAAGTATTCCAAATTCAGCATGAGATAAATTAGTGGACTTGTTGATCTTGCTTATGTTTTGAGGATGGAGATACTTTTGGACTAATGATAGTGTTTAATTGGTTGTGAATAGTAACTTGTGTGCACATGTGTTTCGGCCAAGGGTGAGATATATTATGCAAATTTACAATTTAACGTGTTGTATGGTGTAACCGAACCAAAATAGTTTCATGATGTTTTTGATTCAATGAGATGAGAATTTTTCCATGGTTGTGTTTGTGGTTGAAAAGCAAGATCTATGTAAAGGTCTTGGAGATAAATGAATATTGAAATCCTGGTCCATAGAGAGATCTTGGAATTGAATTCTATTGCTCAAGATCCATAGAGTGACTTGACGTTTTGCTTCATATCCATAGAGTGATATGGAAAGATCCTTGATCCATAGAGAGAACTTGGATGCTCATGTCCATTGAGTGACTTTAGGTTTTGCTTTTGTTAGATACAGGGGGAGCTTGAAGAAGGATCAAGATGTATGCTGAAGCTTGAATGAGTTTTAGCTTTTAACATGTCATTCAATTGAAGGTATTTGTAATATTTAGATGTATGAGAGTTTCATCCTATGATCAAAATCATTGCATAAACATCATTCATTGGCTTGCATTCATGGTTTTACAAAAACACATGATTTGTGAAAAAGCTTTAAGATTTCATGATTGCATAAAAGCCAAGTGCTCATGGGTTCAAGTTTTTGGAAAATCTATTTTTGACTGCCTTAATCGATTACCACAAATTGGTAATCTATTACTTGAGCCTTAAAGAACATAATAACCAATTACAAGCATTGAGTAATCAATGATTACTCAGTACAAACACAGAACATGTCCTGTCTGTGTTAATCAATTACTAAACACTTTGTGAAATGGAAAAACTCTGTGTTAATCGATTACATGATGTATTAATCGATTACCTTGTTCATGTTTTTTTCAGAAAGCTCAAGAACAAATTCTCTGATTTAATGAACAATTAATCGATTACTTAAGAGTAAATAATCAATTACATTTAGTTACAACAGTTTACAATATAAAGTTGTTTTAAGTCTTTTGAATTTATAGATCATTACAATTCGAGATTTTCACTGATTTTCAAAAGGCTTATGAACTGAGAGTAAATACAATGAGTAACAAAGCTCTTGTCCTACAATTCAAGATCTTCATGCATCATTGGTAGAATTCTTTTTGGACAAGATTTCAAAGGAGTTTCTTGGAGAGCTTGGTCTGAAACTTTTCTTTCAACCTGATCTCAGATTGGTAAACATTTTCATTTGCATTCCTTGGATCATAAGGTTGTATTTCTCCTCTAAAACTCTCGTTGTAATTCGTTGTTACATTTCAGCTTGTTAGTTGCTATTACAAAAAGAATCTTCAAGCTTTTCTAGAGTAGGGTTCTCTAGAGGGAAGCGTAGAGAAGGATTTCTCTATGTCTTAATCATTAGAAGTCTAAAGGGTGTTTAGATTTCAATTATTTATCTAGGGTTGATAAAGGGTGATCTTTTGAAAGCTTGTAAATAACAGATTTTGTTGATAGTGGAACTCTAATCAAAGTTTTGGTTAGAAGAAATTGGATGTAGCTTCTCTTTTGAGGGATGAACCAATATAAGTTCTTGTGTTGATTACTTTCTTTATGCTCTTCTTATTATCTTAGTTTGAGACTATTTGGTGAAATCTTTATTACTCAACAAGTAGAAGTTTTTGTAATTGTTTTCTTGAGCTGAGTGATTTGATTATTTGATGCATTCTTGGTTTAATTGTGATATGATCTTATAACTATGATTCAATAAATTTTAAAAGGCCAAATTTTAACCATTTCACCCTCCTCTTGATTAATTGTGTTCATATTGTTTTCAATTGGTATCAAGAGCTGGTTCTTGAGTGTTATTCAAGATCACTATCTTTTTTAAAGAAAATGAATACCACACAAATTACCTTCAAGGAGGGTGCCTCCCTCAATCATCCTTCGATGTTTGAAGGAGAGCATTTCATTTTTTGAAAAATAGAATGCAGATTTTCATTCAATCAAATGATCCCAGTGCATGGAATGCAGTAGAAAAAGGTCCATTGGTTCCTATGAAAACTGTTGGTAATAATATGATTCCCAAATAGTGGGATGAGATGACAGATGCAGAAAAGAGAGTTATTCAGTATGATTTTAAAGCTAAGAACATGATTACTTGTGCACTTTCTTCTAACGAATTTATTTAGAACTGTTAGGTGTAAAAGCGCAAAGGAAATGTGAGAAATGTTGGAAGTCACTCATGAAGGGACTGATGAAGTTAGAAGATGAAGGAAGCATGTCTTGATTCATGAGTATGAAATGTTTAAGATAAACACCATAGAAAACATATCTCAGCTCCAAACAAGATTCACTCACATTGTAAATCATTTTCTTGGTCTTAGGAAGATATTTGATGGTAAAGAGTTAAACATCAAAATCCTGAAGTGTCTTACAAGACCATGGCAACCCAAGGTGACAACAATAAAGGAATCAAAAGATCTTTCCAAGATGTCCATGGCTGCACTTTTTGGTAAGTCTCTTGAGTATGAATTAGAAATGTTACAACTAACACATGCAGATAAGAAACAAAAGAGCATAGCCTTCAAAGCTACATCATCTAGTGTTGAAAAAGAAGACTCAAGTGAAGATGAAAGTGATGAATGCTTGAACCTAATAGTCAAGAGAATCAGCAAGTTCATGAAGAACAAAAAGAACAAGAAGTTCACTAAGTTCAACAAAAGAAAGGACAACAACAACAACAACAACAACACAAACTTCACATGCTTCAAATGTGGTAAGCTAGGCCACATTAAATCTGATTGTCCTATATTCTTAAATAAGCAATTAGATGAAAAGAAGACAAAGAAAGAAGGAAAGCCAAAGAAAACCTACATAGCATGGGAAGACAATGACTTGACAACTTCTGAATCATCTAGTGAGAATGAAGAAGCTAATGTATGCCTCACTTCTACAATAAGTGAAGATGAAGAACTCTCAAGTGGTGAAAAGGTAAATCCTGAATTTGACCAAATTATTGATGCCTTCCATGATATTCATGAAGAGGCTCAAAAGCTTGCAAAATCCAACAATAGGCTGAAAGGAAATCTTAGATGGCATGTCACCAAACTTGCAACAATGCAAACTGAAATTTGTAACTTGAAAGAAGAAAATGAAAAACTTGTTTCAAGCTACAAAATTAATGGGTGTGTATGTTCATCTCTTCATCAAATGTAGATAAATGCAAAGTTTTACAAAAGGAATTTGATGATTTCAAAAAGAGTCGAGGAGAAAAGTACAAGTTATTACTTTCAGAAAACTCCTACTTAGTAGACCTTTTGCAAAGACTCTATAGAGGAAAATGTAGTTTAAATCAAATACTAAGTGTACAAAAGTATGCAAGAGATACTTCTGATTTGGGTTACAAACATGGAAAAAAAAACCTTTTCGAAATACAAAGTTTGTACCACCAAAACAGAAGAATCATAAAGGCTTTTCAAAAACTAAGTATCAACTATTGACTCGTTTTGAAAGGGCATCAAAATCTGTAACTTGCAATTACTACATGAAGAAAGGTCATACATGTCATAGGTTCTATGCTAGAAGATTTTATGTGCCTAATGGAGATTGCATTGGGTTTCAAAGAAAAATAGAAAAACAGCTACCCTATGGACCCAACGTAAATTGGGTACCTTTCTTTGTCACTTAATTTGAATGTTGCAGGCGTGTCTTAGATCAAAATCATCATTATGGTACCTTAATAGTGGATGCTCTAGACATATGACAAGTGGCATATCCATGCTTTCAAATGTTATTCTAAAGATGGAGGATTTGTCACTTATGGCGACAACAACAAAGGGAAGCTAATTGGAGAAGGAAACATAGGAGATAGCTTTAAAACCATGATAGAAAATGTTCTCTATGTGGAAGGTTTAAGCACAATCTCCTAAGCCTAAGCCAACTATGTGATAAAGGATTCAAAGTTTCCTTCAATGACAATTGTTGTTTAATGTGATGGTCAATCTGATGAGGTTATACATGTAGGTAAAAGAAAAGGTAATATAAACTTACTCTGTATAGAACATGCATTCATTCACAACACTAATTGCCTAGTAAACAAAGTTGATGAATATTTGCTATGGCATAGGAGGGCAAGTCACATTAACATGCATCACATGAACAAGCTTATAAGAAACGACTTAGTCACTGGCTTACCTAAACTAAAGTTTGAAAGGACAAACTATGTGATGCTTGTCAAAAAGGGGAAACAAACCAAAATTTCTTTTCAAAATAAAAATGTTGTTTCTACCTCAAGACCCCTTGTATGCTTCATATGGATTTATTTGTGTAACACCCTGAAATTTCGGTAACTTAAAATATGTGGGATGTATTCCTTGTATAATTTGATTAATTTATTAATTAGGACTAGTTGAAATGTTATGTGGATTATCCATGTGCAATTGCTTGGTGTAGAGGTCAACTTATGTGGAGTTTGTTTGAGATGCGTTGTATTTGAGTGATTTCAAGTTCGACCCAAAACCTGTTTTAGTAACATACCATTTTGAAATGGTTAACCGTTGGATCGTCTTCAAATTTAAAGGTAGCTTCCTAACCCAAATTTGTAACTTTTTACCGTTGGGATGGTAAAAATAACATCTGGAACGTGATACATTAATTTTTTCACAAAAGAAATTTTAAAATTTGGTCAGCTCGCCCAGGCGAATTTTGCAGGCACTTTTGCTTGCCTTGGCGAGTCAAGGTGCTGATAAATAGTATCACTAACATCCAAACTCGAAAAAATGGCTTCTTATCTCCCAAAACAGCCACCTAACACCCTCCCCTTCCTCTTCCACCAGCCATGGCCACTGGTGACCATGAGGCACCGCCACTTGCCGTTGGACCACCACCCGAAGAGGAACACTTTAATCGGAGAAGAATCTTCAAAACTCAACTCAAGGATTCAATAGATAACGGAGCCTCCAATACTCCTTTCTTGGTTTCTTTGAGGTAACCATGATTTCCTTGTCTTCTTGTAGCTAGTCTGAAGCCTCTCTTAATATATCTCTTGTGATTCGGGTACCATTATTGGGATACTCTGCCCAAAATTCTATAATATGTTTTCCTATTTAATTCTTTATTAAATTTTTAAATAGGCATAAGAGTGTGTTTTCTATATTATAGTCCGCCTCTTTAATTTAGAATTTTTCTAAAATACCAGTCTTGTGGTAATATGGATTATGGATGGATGAGGTGATATTGATGTCATTGATAATGTTGAAATGAGATGTTATTGATGTGTTGGTGATGATTGAATGAGATAATGATGATGTGTTTGATGATGTATAAATGATATAATGATGATGTGGTTTATGATGTTTAAATGAGATGATGATGAAATGGATGTTGATGTTTATAAGAATAATGTTGAAATGAGATGAACTTGATATATATGATGATGATATCAAGATGAGGTGATGTGTATGTACACTGATACCCATGGGGGGGTGCATGATTGGTCATCCTTGCGGGGAAGGATTTGTTCCTGGCCATGATCATGCATTGATAGTGCCCATGGTTGTCATTATGTGATGTGGATATACATGGATACCCATGGGGTGTATTACTGGTCATCCTTGCGGGGAAGGATTTGTTCCTGGCCATGATCATACATTGATGGTGCCATGGTTGTATGTTGTGTATATACACGTGGGGTGCAGTGACCGATTGGTTATCCTTGCGGGAAAGGATTTGTTCCTAACCACGGTCAGTGCATCGGTAAGCCCACATTAGTGTGTTAGGTATGTACATGGGGGTGTATGACTGGTCATCCTTGCGGGGAAGGATTTGTTCCTAGCCATGGTCATACATTGATGATGCCCATATTTCATACTTCATGTGCATGGATGGAAATAAAATGAAGGCACGCACGTACCTATGGGTTTCAGTGGGCTGAGAACGCAGGTACTAAGGGTCATCACGTTTGGAATTTCCTAGCGACGTTGGCTAATCATCAGGTAGGGGAATGGCTAGTGCACGACAAGGTGGCCCTGATAGGTGGTGAATCATTTTTCTTGTGAGAGGCTATTTTCGGGATATGGTACCACATTGCATGCTGATAGATGAGTCAAGTTCATGCATCATTCTATGTATGATTGTTTGAGTTGTGAAATGTATTGGATGATTGGTTTGTTAAGTGTGTATTGGAATCATGAATTTTTGTTAATGATTGTGGTGGTTAATGTTGTTTCCTTCCCAACTACTACTATCAGATGTTTGTTGGTTTTATATAATAAACTCATCCTTGCATGGGTGGTATCGTGTGGTTGGTACCTATGATGATCACGAACTTTCATTCGTGGGAGCAGATGAGCAGCAGTAGGTGACCATGGAGGGAGATTCTTTTTGTTGGAGCCGCCAAGCCGACGTGATGATGTTGGAATTCTTTTTGGGAAAGAGTTGTGTTTTGTTAATCAACTCTTTCTTAGTTAGTTCTTCGATTCTTTTTGTTGGTCATGTAAGATTTCAGGTGTAAATATATGTAAAATCAAATTAAGTTTTGACTGGTTTAATATATGCATACATGTGTATTCAATTCTGTAATTGTATCGTGTGTATATAATGGTATTATCGCGAAAAAAAATTACTACCATTTTCATAGTCAAATTAATGAAGTTTTCATATTAAAATTGAAATTGCACGATCTAGAGTTAGTGATATCGTAGCGACGAGACGGGTCGTTACAATTTGGTCCTTTTAGAACTATGAGCTTAGGAGTGAATTTCTATGGGCTTATAATTGTTGATGATTATTCTAGATTCATATGGACTCTGTTTATAAATCCAAGAGACATGGCATTCAAAAAATTAGCCATGCTCATTCAAAATGAAAAAGGATGCAAAATTATTTCAATAAGTGATCATGGTGGTGAATTCCAAAATGTACTTTGAAAAGTTTTGTGAAGAAAATGGAATCAGCCATAATTTTTTAGCTCCAAGAACACCTCAGAAAAATGATGTTGTGTAGAGGAAAAATAGATATATTGAAGTTCTTTTCATGCTCAAGGGTTTGCAGCAGAATCCTCAAGTGCTTTTCATGCTCCTCTCTAGTCTTAGAATATACCAAAATATCATCTATGAATACTACCACAAAACTATCGAGATACGGGTGAAAAATCCTATTCATGTAATCCATAAACACACTAGGGCATTAGTCACACCGAACTGAATACTCGTAATGACCATAACGGGTCCTAAAGGCAGTCTTCGATCCTCAGACTTCACTCGGATCTGATGGTAACTTGACCTAAGTTCTATCTTGCTAAACACACAAGCTCCTACCAGCTATTCCATAAGGTCATCTATTCTAGGCAAAGGGTACTTGTTCTTAATTGTCACCTTATTCAACTGACGATAGTCTACACACGATCTCATGGTCTGATGACCACCAATACATGAATGCTTGGCTCGGATCGTTTCCGGATTGTAATCTTCAAGACTCCATGAATTAGGGTTTGAAATTCAAATAGAAAAATAGAGAAGATTAAGGAATGATTTAGAATGACGCCACGATCCCCAATCAAACGATAAGTCAGAGGAGGATTCGCCACAAAGGAAAGCTTCCTTGATAAGAATTAATTTGCTCTCAATCAAGAACCAACAAGAGGCTAAGCTCTCAATTTAAACAAAAGCTCAATTTCATTAATCAAAAGTTAACCCAAAATAGCAAAGTCTGAGTATTTATAGGGTTAGACCTCTAATAAACCCCTAAAAAACGTAGGTTTAGGCCTATTTACGGAAATATCAAAGCCCATTACAAAAAAACAACAAAAGGAAAGTTGTAGTATCATTTTAAATGAAAATAATCGATTAAAACAAACAAACAACATTTGCATTTTAATCGATTACAGACATTTAATTTATTAAAACAAATAGCAAATGTTTATTACAATAGACAAGACTTTTTTGATATGTTTTCATTGAATTTGGTGTGCCTCTTCATGCTTGTCCCCAAGATATAAGGCATTTTTGATGTGGTCTTGAAGGGCTTGAGTTCTAGCTCTTGTCATGGGTCCTTTAAAGTTAATCAAAGGAAGTTCTTCAACTCCTTGACCTTGGGCTTGGCTTTGGACCTTGTTATTGAACCCTTCATGGAGTGCTTCTAGGACTTCATGGTCCTTGGATAGTCCTCTATCATCCTCTCCTTCTTGAAAAGAATCCGTCATCGGATTTGCATTCAAAACACCTACATCACAAAAAGAAAGATCAGTGACATTAAGAGTAGAGATCACTCCATACTCACTTGGCAAGTCAATCTTGTAGGCATTGTCTAATCCTCTCAAGGACCTTGAAAGGTCCATCACCCCTAGGTTGGAGTTTAGATTTCCTTTGGGAAGGAAACCTATCCTTCCTTAGATGCAACCAAACCCAATCATCGGGTTCAAATACCATAGCCTTTTTTCCTTTGTTAGCGTGTCGGGCATATTGTTCCATCCTCTTCTCAATTTGATTTTGCACCTTTCATGGGGATCCTTAACAAAAGTGGCTCTCCAAAGTCCATCCATACTCAAAATAGAAGAATCATTAGGCAAGGGAATTAAATCAAGAGGAGATAAAGGATTAAAACCATAAACAACCTCAAAAGGAGAAAAAGAAGTGGTAGAGTTGGTTACCCTATTATAAGCAAATTCAACATGGGGTAACCATTATTCCCATGTTTTCAAATTACCTTTGATGAAACACTGTAGGAGTTGTGAGAGTGTTCTATTTACTACCTTAGTTTGTCCATTGGTTTGAGGATGACAAGTGGTGGAGAAAAGAAGCTTGGTTCCAAGTTTTTCCCACAAAGTTTTCCAAAAATGACTCAAAATCTTGGAATCCCTATCCGATACAATTCTCCTAGGTAATCCATGAAGATGCACTACTTCTTTAAAGAAAAGATCAGCCACATGACAAGTATCATCCGCTTTGTAACATGGTATGAAATGTGACATCTTGGAAAACCTATCAACAACCACAAAAATTGAATCATTGCCTTTCTTGGACCTTGGAAGACCAAATACAAAATCCATAGAAATATCGGTCCAAGGTGAGGTAGGAATAGGTAATGGGGTATATAAACCATGATGACTTTAGACTTTGCCTTATGACACACAATGCAATTAGAACAAAATTTGATGACATGATGTTTCATTTTAGGCCATTAAAAATGTTCATGCAATATGTTTAAAGTCTTTTCTACCCAAAAATGTCCCATTAACCCCCCTTTATGAGCTTCACAAATCATGAGTTCACGCAAAGAACTTTGAGGTAAACACAATCTTTTATTTTTAAACAAATATCCGTCATGCCTAAAGAATCCTTGGTGAGACCCCTTTTCACACAACTCAAACAATTTAGAGAAGTCATGATCTTGAGCATACAAGTCCTTTATGTGATCAAATCCAAACATCTTAGTTTCAAGCATGGAAAATATCTCCTAGAAAGTGCATCGGCCACAACATTAGCCTTACCTTGCTTGTGTTTAATCACATAAGGGAATTGTTCCAAGAACTCTACCCATTTAGCATGCCTCTTATTAAGCTTTCCTTTGTTTCTCAAATGTTTGAGTGACTCATGGTCACTATGAATCACAAACTCCTTAGGAAGGAGATAGTGTTGCCAAGTTTGCAAAGCTCTAATAAGTGCATAGAGTTCTTTGTCATAGGTGGAATAATTCAAAAGAGCACCCTTAAGTTTTTCACTAAAATAAGCAATTGGGTGACCTTCTTGTAACAAAACAGCACCTATG
>PYAF01002271.1:923848-937304 GCA_007407185.1 Glycine tomentella
CGAAAAATTTTGGTAGAGCAAGAATGGGTGTATTTGTCAACTTCTCCTTCAATTCATTGAAGGCATTTTCTTGTTCACTTTCCCACTTAAATACCACATTTTTCTTAACAAAGTCATTCAAAGGAGATGCTATGGTGCTAAACTAAACCCTCCTATAAAAACTAGCCAACCCATGAAAACTCCTCACATCACTCGCATTTTTGGGTGTAGGCCAATCTCTAATAGCCTTGATTTTCTCATCGTCCACTTGGACTCCCTTAGCACTCACAACAAATCCTAAAAACACTACTTGATTAGTGCAAAATGTGCATTTATCCATATTAGCAAACAATTGTTTTTTTCTAAGCACTTCCAAGACACTCCTAATATGATATAAGTGGTCATCCATAGTTAGACTATAAATCAAAATATCATCAAAATAAACAACCACAAATTTGCCAATAAAGTGTCTCAAAACATGGTTCATGAGTCGCATGAAAGTGCTTGGTGCATTGGTTAAGCCAAATGGCATGACCAACCACTCATAAAGTCCAAACTTTTTGAAAGAGGTTTTCCATTCATCACCTTCTCTCATTCTAATTTGATGGTAACCACTTCTCAAATCTATTTTGGAGAAAACACAAGAACCATGAAGTTCATCCAACATATCATCAAGTCTAGGGATAAGATGTTTATACATCACGGTTATGTTGTTGATGGGTCTACAATCCGTGCACATCCTCCATTTGCCATCTTTCTTGGGGACTAGGATGACCGGCATTGCACATGGGCTCAAGCTTTCCTTTATCCATCCTTTTTGCATCGACTCTTCAACTTGCTTTTGAATCTCCTTGGTCTCTTCTGGATTACTCCTATAGGCCGCCCTATTAGGAAGTGTAGCTCCCGGAACAAGATCAATTTGATGCTCAATTCCTCTTAAAGGAGGGAAGCCATGGGGTATGTCTTTTGGAAAGACATCCTCAAACTCCTTTCAAAGTGTATCAAAACCTTGAGGCAACTCAAGGGCACTAGAAGACAAACACATATAATTGGGAATGAGTAAATACATTTGTTGTCTAGCTAGCATCACTCTCTTAACCTCCTTAGGTTTGATGAACTAACTTTCTTTTATTTCTAATTTTTTTTTCACTATTTTTGTCTCTTTTCTTTTGTTCTCTATTTTCACTCTTTTTGCCATCTTTTTCTTTTATTAGGTTTTTCTCTCTCAAAGGATGCTTTTCTTTTTTATTTTTCTTTTCTTTTTCTCTATTCAATCTCATTTTTATTTGATCCTCACACACCTCACTTGGAGACAAAGGTGAGAGAACTACCTTTATGAAGGAAAGAGTATCGATTGGTGACCCCATTGTGTACCACATCTCTATCATATTGCCAAGGTCTACCAAGCAACACATGGTCAGCTTCCATGGGAACCATATCACAAAGCACTTCATCCACATATTTTTCAATGGAGAATGTAAGCAACACTTGATTATCCACCACCAACTCACCATTGTCACTCAACCATTGCAATTTATAAGGTTTAGGGTGAGGGATAGTTTTTAAACCATGCATATCCACTAATCTAGTGCTTGCAACATTGGTGCAACTTCCTACATCAATGATTAGAGAACAAACCTTTTTCACTCACCAAGCATCTATAATGGAAAATGTTTTCTCTTTGTGTATCATTTGCACAAGCTACCCATGAGTCGTCTTACCATCAAAAGATCTCCCTCTTCCAGTTTAAGAAAACAATCATCCTCACGTTCACTAGTGGAACTATGAGAACTCCTAGAGGATTCACTATCCACCTCTCCATTTTCTAACACAATCATTGTCCTTTTGTTTGGACATTGGGATGCAATATGACCCTTACCCAAACATTTAAAACATTTAATTGAACTAGATTTATTAGAAGGAGAATGAGTAGTAGGATTAGGATTACCTCTTGAAGACTTTTTTTCAAAATGTTGGGAAGAAGAACCCTCCTTCTTGGAAGTGTCCTTATCCTTCCAAGATGAATGACCATATGAAGACTTTTTGTAGGCTTGCTCTTCAATTGTTGCTCCACTTTCATAGCTCTATGTATAAGTTCATCCATGGTGTTGTAAGTTTGAAGCTCCACAACATCTTGAATGTCCCTATTCAAGCCATTAAAAAATCTAGCCATTGTATCCTCATCAGTCTCCTCAATGTTTGCTCTTACCAAAGAAATCTCCATCTCCTTGTAATAATCATCAACACATCTATTTCCTTGATAGAGTCTTTGTAATTTGTTATGCAAATCCCTGATGTATTGAGGTGGGACAAATCTCTCCCTCATGATTCCTTTCATTGTCATCCATGTGTCCGGTCTATGTTTCCTCAATCTTCCTCTTTCCATTTGCACTTGATTCCACCAAGCCATGTCATACCCTTCAAATTTTAAGCTAGCCAACTTCATTTTCTTTTCACTAAAATTGTGATAATAAAAAACTTGGTCAACTTTTATCTCCCAATCAAGGTAAGCCTTCGGATCATTAGTACTTAGAAACTTGGGAAGTTTGAATTTCACATCTTCCATTCCATTCCTATTCCTCCTAGGCCTATACCTTCTACCATCATCATAGTCATCATCACTCCTTTGGGAAGAATGAGGTGACCTGTGATATATCATTCTCTCCATGTCATCTATTCTTCCACTCAACTCATAATATCTTCTTTGCATCTCATCAAAACATTCGTCCATCCTTCTTTCAACATTTCTTTGCAACCTATCCATTTGCTTAGCCAATGAAGTCATTAGCATAGCGGTTCTAGGTGAAGGTGGATCACTATGGCCATCGGACACCATTGCTACAAGAAAAAGGTGAGTAAAACAAAACAATAATGTACCTTACCACTCACTAAGTGTTTACACTCATCAACACTAGTGTTTCACACTTGAAAGACTTTTCCTCTAATGTTCACTCTTGTCTTTTTCCACTCTCTAACTAACTCTTTGTCAACTCTTGAAATTTAACCAAAGATTCTACTTCAATGAATATCCAAAGTGAAAGATGAAACAAATCCAATCTCCACTTAAGATGTCAAGGATGAAAGAAAACTCTAAGACAAAAACTTGGAATTTAGAAGACAAGCAATAAAAGCTCAATAAGAAAAGCACAACTCAAAAGGAATACCAAGGAAAGACAATTATAGAAATAGGAAATGCAAGATATTTCTTCTCTAAAAAAAATAAAATTGGCTAAGTTTAAACTACCATAATTATGCAAAAGAAAGTGCTATTAAACAATAATAAACACACACTAAGAGAGGGCTAATAATATTTTTTTTTACTGTCAGCTTTTTTTTTTTAACTTTTAGGTCCTCATATCTTTTGATATTTTCATTTTGACCCACAATACTTTTTAATAATTGCCTTTTGGTCCTTTGTAAAGTATCTTTTAGGACCTAAACTTTTGTTATTTTCGAAAATGGCCCAAAACTCTCTAGACATAATTTTATGAATATAACTAAGAAAATTTTCAGCAATGCTATAAGTTTCATGAAGAACACGAAGAACAACCCATATTCAAAATAACTCCAAATTCAACAAAACCATAGGGGAAATGAAGGCAATTGCAAGATAAACACAAAAATCACACAAGAAACACATAAAAAACAACAAACAACCAAGAATCATGATTTTCAATTTTCATTTTCTGAAAAAAAATAAGAATGAAAATGCAAATAACATAGATAGAAATCTTTACGAAATACTTTCCAGAATCAAGCTCTGATTACCACATGATGACCACCAAGACATGAATGCTTGGCTCGGTTCGTTTCCGGATTGTAATCTTTAGGACTCCATGAATTAGGGTTTGAAATTCAAATAGAAAAATGGAGAAGATTAAGGAATGATTTAGACGTCACGATCCCCAATCGGAACGATAAGTCGGAGGAGGATTCGCCACAAAGAAAAGCTTCCTTGATAAGAATCAATTTGGTCTTAATCAAGAACCAACAAGAGGCTAAGCTCTCAATTTAAAACAAAAGCTCAATTTCATTAATCAAAAGTTAACCCAAAATAGCAAAGTCTGAGTATTTATAGGGCTAGACCTCTAACAAACCCCTAAAAAATGTAGGTTTAGGCCTATTTATGGAAATATCAAGGCCCATTACAAAAAAATAACAAAAGAAAAGCTGCAGTACCATTTTAAATGAAAATAATCAATTAAAATGAAACATAATCAATTAAAATAGAGTGTTTTGTGCTATTTAATCGATTACAAAATGAAATAATCGATTAAAACAGACAAATAATCGATTACATCAACGAAAGAATCGATTAAAACAGACAGACAAATAGACAAACAGACAGACAACATTTGCATTTTAATCGATTACAGACACATTTAATCGATTAAAACAGACAGCAAATGTTTATTACAACAGACAAGACTTTTTTGATGTGTTTTCATTGAATTTGGTGTGCCTCTTCATGCTTGTCCACAAGATATAAGGCATTTTTGATGTGGTCTTGAAGGGCTTGAATTCTAGCTCTTGTCATGAGTCCTTTAAAGTTAATCAAAGGAAGTTCTTCAACTCCTTAACCTTGAGCTTGGCTTTGGAACTTGTTATTGAACCCTTCATGGAGTGTTTCTAGGACTTCATGATCCTTGGATAGTTCTTTATCATGGTCCCATCTTTCTTCTTTACTAACAACACTGGTGCTCCCTATGGTGACACACTGGGTCTAACAAACTGCTTATCCATCAACTCTTCTAACTGTTTCTTAAGCTCGACATATAGGAGACATCCTATAAGGGGTTATGGATATGGGTCCGACACCAGGTACCAAATCAATAGAAAACTCTATCTCTCTCAGGCAGTGAACCGGATATATCCTTAGGAAACACTTCTTGAAACTCTCTAACAACAGGGAGGTCGGCTATAAAAACCTTAGTCTCTACTTCCAGGTTTGACAGGATCATGTACACTTGAGAATCTTCTTTTAAATATGTCACAATTTGGTTGGCAAAGATAAACATCATATCCTTACCCACTTCAGAATCACTAAACACCACAATTTTATCAAAACAGTGACATGGTTGGAAGATAACCAGTCCATACCTAGAATAACATCAATTTGACTGAGAGGCAAACAAATCAAATCAACAAAGAATTTTCTACCAGAAATCTCTACAAGGCAATTCAAATACACACATTAGAAGTTAAAACAGAACCACTAGTCGGGGTCTCTACAAAAGATCATCACTCAAAGAAGACACAGAAAGTTTAAGTTTCTCCACACACACTAGCAATATATAAACGAATAGGTTGCTTTGGAATCGAATAGCACAAGTAACGGAATCCCATATCCTACACATGTTGACGAGCAGCGGGAATTGATGAACACTTTGATAGCTTGCTTCACCTTAGGTCGCACGCCATTCAGAAACTTCACACATTTTGAGCTTTCACCATCTCTTCCTTGGTAATGAAGAAAGTACCTCACCAACTCTTCGAACTTAGTTGCATACTCAACCACGTCATAATCCCTTGCTTAAGCTCTAAGAATTCCATCTCTTTTTTGTTTCTAACATCTTCAGGAAAGTATTTCTCCAGAAATACCCTCTTGAAGGTTTCCCAGGTCACAGCTTGACCTTTAGCCTCAAAGCTTGGAGAGCATTAGCTATTGCATGGCCATTCCTACCAGCCATCACTCTTTGCGCACACCAAGAAGTGAGAACATGGAAGGGATACACACAAGAAAAAGAAATAAAGCAATATTATCCCTATCTCAAGTTCCTACTCAATTACTCTTAAGAGTTCGTGCCTCGAGAAATCACTTCTCTACAACAGTTCTCTCTCGAGACATTAACACTTACTCTATACCCTTTGTATTGTTAACTACTTGCAATAGTGTCCCATTGCACTTCACGAATTATCCAGATGGCCAGTCTAATAACTTGTGACAAGGCATTGAAACCTATGGTATAACACATACATCAGGAATACCAACATGTTATGATAGCACCAACAAATCTCCATAACCCATGCAAAACAATAATGTGCATAATGAAAACAATATGAACACACACAAATAACCAAGAGGGGGGTGAATTGGTTAAAACTTGACCTTTTAAATTTACAGAATCAGAATTTTAAGATCATATCACAATTAAATCAAGAATGCTTCAATCAATCAAACCACTCAGCTCAAGAAAACAATTACAATTGATGATGTTCAAATGATATAATATTGATATGCATGATGATGATGTTGAGATGATATGATGTTGAGGTTGATAATGACATTGATGAGAGATAATGTTGATGTGAACAATGTCATTGTGTGTGGATGTACATGGATACCCATGGGGGGTATATGACGGGTTACCCTTGTGAGAAAGGATTTGTTCCTAGGTAGGTCATACATTGATGGTGCCCATGGTTATAGGCTGTGTATGTACACGTAGGGTGCAATGACCAGTTCGTTACCCTTGTGAGGATGGATTTGTTCCTAGCCATGGTCAACGCATTGATGAGTCCACATTGGAGTGTTATGTATGTACATGGGGGGTGCATGACAGGTTACCCTTGCGAGGAAGGATTTGTTCCTAGTCGGGTCATGCATTGATGATGTCCATGTTTCATACTTCATTTGTATGTGTGGAAATAGAATGAAGGCACACGCGTACTGTGGGTTTCAGTGGGCTGAGAACGCAAGTACTAAGGGGTCATCAGGTTTGGAATTCCCTAGTGACGCTAGCTGATCACCGGGTGGGGAAATGGCCAGTGCACAATAGGTAGCCTTGATAGGCAGTGAATCATTTTTCCTGTGAGAGGCTATTTTCGGGATATGGTACCATATTGCATGTTGATAGATGAGTCAGGCGCATGCATCATTCTATACATGATTGTTTGAGTTGTGAAATGCATTGGATGATTGGTTTGTTGAATGTATATTGGAATCATGGACTTTTGTTAATGATTGTGGTGGGTAATGTTGTTTTCTTCCCAATTGTTACTATCTGATGTTTGTTGGCTTTATATAATAAACTCACCCTTGCATTTGTTGTACCGTGTGGTTGGTACCTATGATGATCGCAAACTTTCGTTCATGTAAGCAGATGAGCAGCAGTAGGTGACCTTGGAGAGAAATCTTCTTTTTGTTGGAGCCGCCAAGCCAACGTGATGGCGTTGAAACTCTTTTTGGAAAAAGTTATGTTTTGTTAATTAACCCTTTCATAGTTAGTCCCTTAATCCTTTTTATAGACATGTATATTTTGAATTGTAATTACATGTAAAACTAAATTAAGTTTTAAACAGGTGAATGATGAATACCGATATTAGTATATGTATACATATGTATTCAATTGTTGTAGTTGTATCGTGTGTATGATGATTGTATTATTGCGAAAAACTTACTACCAATCTCATAATCAGATTAATCAGGTTTTTTTCATTAAAATTTGAAATTTACACAACTAGAGTTTGTGATGCCGTAGCGACGAGGCGGGTCGGTACACTTTGCAATGCATAAACATTCATTGACTTGCATTCGTGATTTTACAAAAACACATGGTTTGTGAAAAAGGTTTAAGATTTCGTGATTGCATCAAAGACAAGGTTTCATGGTTTTAAGTTTTTATAAAAACCATTTTGGACTATGTTAATCAATTGCCACATATTGGTAATCTATTACTTGAGCCTTGAAGGACATTTTAATCGATTACCAACATTAAGTAATCAACTACTCAGTATTAACACAGAACATAACTTAACCCGTGATAATTGATTACCACTTATTCGTAATCGATTACTTAGTTCATTTTTGAAAAGAAGTATCCTTGTAGTAATCGATTACAGGTCGAAATAATTGATTACTTTGTTCATATATCTTTTCCAGAAAATTGAAGAACATTTTAATTGATTAAATTTGTTTTCAATCGATTACATATGAAGTTTTAATCGATTACATTCAGTTACAAAAATAGTTTGTTACAAATAGTTGTTGGGTCTTTTGATTTGATAAGAACATCACTCTACGAAATTCTCAAAATTTTCATAAGCCGTTTGAAAGAGAGAAATGATATTTGGAGTTCTAAAGTTCTTGTCCCACATATTCAAATCATCATGGTGTATTGAAAGATTTCAAAGAAGCATTTAGAGAGGAAGTTCTGAAATTGTTTGTCATTTTCAACTTTGATTGGTAAACCATATTCATTCATAATCACTGGATCATCAGGTTGTCTCTCTCCATTAGCTTTGCTTGTAAATTTGTTTTTGTATTTTTGGTTGTTTGTAACTATTACAAAGAGGTTCTTTAAAGATTTTCTAGAGTAGGTTTCTTTAGAGGGAAGAGTAGAGAAGAATTCTCTCTGTCTTGATCATTAGAAATCTAATAGGATTTTAGATTTCAGTTTTTTAATCTAGGATTGATAAAGGGTGATCTTTTGTAAGCTTGTAAAGAACAAATTTTGTTAATAGTGGAACTCTAGCCAAGGTTTGGTTGGAAGAAATTGGATGTAACTTCTCTTGTTGAGGGGTAAACCAGTATAGCTCTTTGTGTTGATCTCTATCTTTTAATCTCTTCTTGTTATCTTGATCTGTGATTCTTGATGAATTCTTTATTACTCAACAAGTTAAGTTTTTGTAATTATTTTCTTAGGCTGAGTAATTTGATTGATTGAAGCCTTCTTGGTTAATTGTGATAACGATCATAAATCTGCTGCTTGTTTTAAAGAAATTTTAAAGACTCTGTTTTCACCAATTCACCCCCTCTTGGTTATTGTGTGTGTTCATATAGTTTTCAGTATGTATTTTTTTAAAACTATTACATATCATTCACATACCGAACATAGTTTAGCTTTTCATAAATATATAAGCTTGGGGTTTACATGCCCGATTAAAGAGAATCAAGGAACTAACTAAGCAAGAGTTGATAACCCAACACAACTCTCTCCCCAAAATAAATTCCAACGTGATCACATCGGCTTGATAGATCCAACGAAAAGAATCTCCCTCCAAGGTCACCTACTGCTGCTCATCTGCTCCAACGAACGAAGGTTCGCGATCATTCATGCACTGACAGTGGATAGTGACCAACCCTTCCTCGCAAGGATATCCAACAGGTCAGTGCACCTCACATGTACAACGTACATCCATTACGATGACATCATTAACATCAACCTCATCTCTCATCTATGTCATCATCAACATCAATATCAATATCATCAACAACGTCAAGATCATTTCATTTCAATATCATCAACATCAACATCATTTCATTTCAACATCATCATCATAAACATCAATATCAGCTCATATTAATATAATCACCAACATAATCTCATTTCAATATCATCACCAACATCACAAACCTCATTCATTCACAAACCATATTACCTCAACAAAATGGTGTTGTGGAGAGAAAAATAGGTCACTTGAAGAAGTGCAAGGACTCTTCTTAATAAAACTAATTTGCCAAAACACTTTTGGGCAGATGCTGTGAGCACAGTTTGTTATACTCTAAATAGATTGCTCATAAGGTCCATCTTAAAGAAAACTCCTTATGAACTTTACGAAGGTAGAAAACCAAACATTTCACACCTTAGAGTCTTTGGCTGTAAATGTAACACCCTAAAATTTCGATAACTGAAAGTATATGTTTTATGTATTTGTTGTATTATTTGATTGCTTGATTAATTTAGAATTGGTTGAGTTGTGCATTTTATCTTGGTGCAATTATTTGATATGAATGTTAAGTTATGTCAACTTTGTTTGATTTATGGTTGAGGTGATAGTGATAGTTTGGCTCGTAATCCCCTTCAGTAAAAACTACCATCCCCCATTCATTAATCGTTGGATTGCCTTCATCTTTTGACCGTTGGGATCTTCAAGATGAAAATTTTTGGATGTCGTGCTAAGTGAGCAAATGCGCGTTGAGCCCAATTCCAAAATTTCCCGACAGAGAGGAAATTGCGCTGAGCAAGCAAGTGCGCGATGAGCGAGATATGCATGCGCGTTGAGTGAGCTAAGCAAGCCTATTGGGTTATAAATACGCACCAGACGCGTAGAAACGCGTTTTTCGCGATTTTCTCTCCCTTTCTCTCTCTAAACTCACCCAAAACCCAAAAACCACCCCTTCCACCACCCTAGACCACCATCAACCACCAAGGGACACCATAGCTTGCCACAGAACCCCGACACCGAGAGGAACCTCGTAATCAGAGCGAAATCTTCGAAAAATCTCTCAAAGCTTTCGTAGAGGAATGAGCTTCTAAATCCTTTTTTTCTTGGTTTCCTTGAGGTAATATAGACTTCCTTTGTCTTCCCTTAACTAGTTTAATCCTCTCTTAGTGTCTCTTGAGTTTTGGATACCGTTGTTGTGAGTTTTACATATCTTTTGAAAATGAGCTGTTGTAAAAGTCTTCTTTTTATGAAATTGATATCATATCTGTAATCCTTGCTGAACCCCGATCACGTTGTTGTGATTGAAATTTCAAAATGATGTCTTTTGATGTGAACTCCCAAAACAACGTTTAGCCCCTTTTGAGTTGACTGGTATTTGACCCCAAATGTTAATTTTGACCTTGTCTTTGAAATCTATACTAAATTGTCTTCAATTTGGTATGTAGAACTCTGCTAACAAGCACGGATTTTTGAAGGATCGTGAAACAACACCGCTAGACTGTAATAGGGAGAACTTTTGGTTAGGTAAGGGAAGATTATTATGTTGGTAATAGTTTAGATACCATAGTTGGGGGCCAGGGAGTCCAACTATGAAGATAACTGTCTGTCACTGCTGTGTGTGCTTAGTTTCAAAACAAAAGATGTTATTAACTAATGGGATGCGGCGTATTTATTTTTGATGTTGGTGTTGATAGTGAAATTGAGATGTTGTGGAAATGAATTAATGAGGTTTGCGATGCTTAAATGATATAATGATGATGTTGTTTATGATGTTTAATTGAGATGATTATAAAATGGTTGTTGAGGTTGAAATGAGATGAAGTTGATGTTTATGAGATAATGTTGAAATAAGACGAATTTGATATATATATATATATATATATATATATATTGAGATGATGTGATGTGTATGTCTGATACCCATGGGGGTGCATGATTGGTCATCCTTGCTGGGAAAGATTTGTTCCTGGCCATAATCATGCATTGATGATGCCCATGGTTGTTATTATGTGATGTGGATATACATGGATACCCATGGGGGTGTATGACTGATCATCCTTGCGGGGAAGGATTTGTTCCTAGCCATGGTCATACATTGATGGTGCCATGGTTGTATGTTGTGTATATACACGTGGGGTGCAGTGACCTGTTGGTTATCCTTGTGGGGAAGGATTTGTTCCTGGCCATAGTCATACATTGATGATCCGCATGTTTCATACTTCATGTGCATGGATGAAAATAGAATGAAGGCACGTGCGTACCTGTGGGTTTCAGTGGACTGAGAATGCAGGTACTAAAGGGTCATCGGATTTGGAATTCCCTAGCGACATTGGCTGATCACTGGGTGGGGGAGTGGCCAGTGCATGACAGGGTGGCCCTGATAGGAGGTGAATCATTTTTCCTGTGAGAGGCTATTTCCGGGATATGGTACCACATTGCATGCATCATTCTGAGTATGATTGTTTGAGTTGTGGAATGCATTGGATAACTCTTTTTGTTGAATGTGTAATGGAATGATGGGTTTTGTGATAATAATTGTGGTGATTTGGGTTGTCCTTTTTCCAACTGTTGTCATTTGATACTTGTTGGTTTTACATAATAAACTCACCTTTGTTTTGTTGTACCGTGTGGTTGGTACCTGTGATGATCATGAACCTTGGTTCGTGTGAGCGCAGATGAGCAACAGTAGGTGACTCTGGAGGAGGAATCTTTTTGGTTGGAGCCGTCAAACCGTTGTAATTTTCAGTTATATATATATACATGTAAAACCAAAGGAAGTTTTAACATGCAAATGACATGTACTGATTTAATATATATGTACATATGTAATTGTAATATGTGTATGATAATTGTAGTATCACAAAAAAAATTATCATCATTTTCATAATCAAATTAATGATGTTTTCATCAAAAGTTAAATCTTGTGCAGTAAGGGTTGATGATATAGTAAAGACGAGGTGGGTCGTTACAGTAAATGTTTTGTTTTGAACAATGAGAAGGAATTTCTTGACAAATTGAATGCAAAAGCTAATGAAGCAATTTTCCTTGGATATTCAATGCAAAGTAAATCATATAGAGTTTTTAACAAAAGAACCTTATGCATGGAAGAATTTGTACATGTTATCTGTGATGAATCTAACTCCTCAAAAGAGGAAAAAAGTCTTGAAAATGATGCAAGACCATTGGAAGAAAATGTCACTACCATAGTTGGGGGCCAGGGAGTCCAACTATGAAGGTAACGTTATCATTGTGTGGTGTGGATGTACATGGATACACATGGGGGGTGTATGACGGGTTACCCTTGTGAGGAAAGATTTGTTCCTAGCCAGGTCATACATTGATGGTGCCCATGGTTGTAGCTGTGTATGTACACGTAGGGTGCAATGACCGATTGGTTACCCTTTCGAGGATGGATTTGTTCCTACTCACGATCAGTGCATCGGTGAGCCCACAGTGTTGTGTTATGTATGTACATGGGGGTGCATGACGGGTTACCCTTGCGAGGAAGGATTTGCTCTTAGCTGGGTCATGCATTGATGATGACCATGCTTCATACTTCATGTACCTGGATGGAAATAGAATGAAGGCATTCACGTACTTGTGGGGAATGCATGGATTTGTTCCTAGTCGGGTCATCAGGTTTGGAATTCCCTAGCAACATTGGCTGATCACTGGGGGGGAATGGCTAGTGCACAACAGGGTGGCTCTGATAGGCGGTGAATCATTTTTCCTATGAGAGGTTATTTCTGGGATATGGTACCACATTGCATGCTGATAGATGAATCAGGTGAATGCATTGTTTTGTGTATGATTGTTTGAGTTGTGAATGAACTGGAGGATTGATGTATGTTGTACATGTGAGGTGCAGTGACCTGTTGGATATCCCTGATGGGAAGAGTTTACGAATTTTAAGCATTCCTGAAAAGAGAAAGGGATTGCCTAGAATTCCGATCTCTATCCACGGTTAATGCATTGATGAGCTCATGTTTGTATGTTATGTATATACATGGGGGTGCATGACTTATTGGATATCCTTGCGAGGAAGGGTGTAACACCCTAAAATTTCAATAACTAATAATAGACGTTTGATGTATTTCTTGTGTTATTTGATTAGTTGATGAGGACATCAAAGGTCAACCCAGCATCAAAGACCAACCCCAAGACCAAGATCCAATACAAGGCATAGGAGGACCCATGACAAGAGCTAGAGCTAAAAAGACCCAAGAAGCTTTGCAACATGTAATGGCTAATCTGAGGGCAATCCAATTGCTTGAGGGAACCCAAAATATAGAGGGCTGCATGACTGGAT
>PYAF01002271.1:942891-980469 GCA_007407185.1 Glycine tomentella
GAGAAGAATGAGGTGACCTATGATATCTCCTTCTCTCCATGTCATCTATTCTTGCACTCAACTCATAATTACTTCTTTGCATCTCATCAAAACGTGCATCCATCCTTCTTTCAACATTTCTTTGCAACCTATCCATTTGCTTAGCCAATGAAGTCATTAGCATAGCGGTTCTAGGTGAAGGTGGATCACTATCGCCATCAGACACCATTGCTACAAGAAAAAGACGAGTAAAACAAAACAATAATGTACCTTACCACTCACTAAGTGTTTACACTCGTCAACACTCGTGTTTCACACTTGAAAGACTTTTCCTCTAATGTTCACTCTTGTCTTTTTCCACGCTCTAACTCTTTGTCAACTCTTGAAATTTAATCAAAGATTCTAATTCAAGGAATATCCAAAGTGAAAGATGAAACAAATCCAAGCTCAACTTAAGATGTCAAGGAAGAAAGAAAACTCTAAGACAAAACCTTGGAATTTAGAAGACAAGCAATAAAAGCTCAACAAGAAAAGCACAACTCAAAAGGAAAGCCAAGGAAGACAATTATAGAAATAGAAAATGCAAAAGAAAGTGCTATTAAACAATAATAAACACACACTAAGAGAGGGCTAATAATATATATTTTTTTATTTTTTTTTCTCAACAGTTTTTTTTTTACTTTTTTTTTACTTTTGGGTCCTCATATCTTTGATATTTTCATTTTGACCCATAATACTTTTTAATAATTGCCTTTTGGTCCTTCATTAATTATCTTTTAGGACCCAAACTTTTTATATTTGCAAAAACGGCCCACAACTCTCTAGACAGAATTTTATGAATCAAACTCAGAAAATTTCCAGCAATGCTATGAGTTTCATGAAGAACACGAAGAACAACCCATATTCAAAACAACTCCAAATTCAACAAAACCATAGGGGAAATGAAGGCAATTGCAAGCTAAACTCAAAAATCACACAAGAAACACACAAAGAACAACAAACAACCAAGAATCCTGATTTTCAATTTTCATTTTCTGGAAAAAAAATAAAAACGAAAATGCAAATAACATAGATAGAAATCTTTACGAAATACTTCCCGGAATCAAGCTCTGATTACCACATGATGACCACCAAGACATGAATGTTTGGCTTGGATCGTTTCCGGATTGTAATCTTCAAGACTCCATGAATTAGGGTTTGAAATTCAAATAAAAAAATGGAGAAGATTAAGGAATGATTTAGAATGACGCCACGATTCCCAATCAGAACAATAAGTAGGAGGAGGATTTGCCACAAAGGAAAGCTCCCTTGATAAGAATCAATTTGGTCTCAATCAAGAACCAACAAGAGGCTAAGCTCTCAATTTAAGCAAAAGCTCAACCAAAAATAGCAAAGTCTGAGTATTTATAGGGCTAGACCTCTAATAAACCCCTAAAAACATAGGTTTAGACCTATTTACGGAAATATCAAAGCCTATTACATGAAAACAGCAAAAGGAAAGCTGCAGTACCATTTAAATGAAAATAATCGATTAAAACGAAGCGTAATCGATTAAAACAGAGCGTTCTGCACTGTGTAATCGATTACAGCAACGTCGTAATCGATTACAACAGACAAATAATCGATTACAACAAAGAAATAATCGATTAAAACAGTCAGACAGAAAAACAGACAGATAGCATTTGCATTTTAATCGATTAAAACAGACAGCAAATGCTTATTACAACAGACAAGACTTTTTTGATGTGTTTTCATTGAATTTGGTGTGCCTCTTCATGCTTGTCCACAAGATATAAGGCATTTTTGATGTGGTCTTGAAGGGCTTAAGTTCTAGCTCTTGTCATGGGTCCTTCAAAGCTCACCAAAGGAAGTGCTTCAAGCTCTCCTTCTAGACCTTTGGCTTGTAATGGACCTCCATCATCATGATCCTTAGATAGTCCTCTATCAAGGTTGATCTTTCTCAGCAAGTACCCAACTCAACCCTAAAAAGCAATGTAAAGCCATTATCACAAGAAAGGGAACTGTGGTATGTAGGAAAGAGGAAGAAGAAAAGAAAAATGAAGGAAATGAAGAAAAAAAATGATGATATAAAAGAAAAAGATGAGGAAGAAACAAATGAAAAAATTGAGAGAAAAGTGATGAGTGATGATGAAAAGAAAAGGAGTGATGAAAGGCAAAGTTGTCTTGACCCCACCACCAGTCCGAAGCATGCCATATCCACATACTCCATCAGAGAAAGCAAAGGAAAGGCAACACAAGCGTTTTCTAGACATTTTCAAGCAGCTACAGACAAATATTCCTTTTTCTGAAGCACTGGAGTAGATGCCGACTTATGCAAAGTTCATGAAGGATCTTCTCACCAAGAAAAGAAGATACACCGATAAGGAGACCATTGAGTTAGATGCAGGCTGCAGTGCAATCATTCAGAAGTCCATTCTGGAAAAGTCAAGAGATCCTGGTAGTTTCACAATCCCTGTGGCTATGGGGAGATTATCAGTAGAAAAGCCCTTCTGGATTTAGGAGCAAGTATTAATCTCATTCCACTATCCATGACAAAGAGAATTAGGGAAATAGAAATCAAACCCACGAGGATGACTCTACAGCTGGCAGACAGAACCATCAAGCATCCTTATGGAGTTATTGAAGATGTTTTAGTAAAAGTTGATAAATTCTTCTTCCCAGTTGATTTTGTGGTAATGGATATGGATGAGGATAATGAGGTTCCACTGATTCTTGGCAAACCTTTCATGAAAACTGGCAAAGTCTTGATTGATGTGGATGAAGGGAAACTCACTGTGAGGGTGCAAGATGATGAAGTACAGTTCAATGTCCTTGAAGCAATGAAGCATCCCACAAACAAAAGAGAATGCTTTAGAGTCGATGTCCTTGATGAGGTAATTTCTGACTCTAAAAGATTTATTCACAGGAAGGAAGGTTTGGAGAAGGCATTGACAGAAACAGTCCAAGATGAAGAAGAAGATAAAGAAAAAGCAGAATACCTTCGTCAACTGAATGCCTGTAAAGAGATTTTGTATCACCAATCTCTCTATAAAGAGTTGAAGAAAGAGAAGGCAAAATAGGAACAAAAGCTAGAATTAAAGGTATTATCTTCCCACTTGAAATATGTCTTTCTTGCAGGTAATTCCGAGAAGCCAATAATCATAAATGCCAATCTCTCTAAAGAAGAAGAAAAGAAGAAAATTGGTGAAAGTCTTGAAAGAAAACCATAAAGCCATTGGTTGGACACTATCAGATCTAACAGGTATTAGTCCTTCATATTGTATGCATAGAATTTTGATGGAACAGGACTATAAACCTGTAGCTCAGCCTCAAAGAAGACTCAATCCAACCATGAAAGAGGTTGTCAGAAAAGAGGTGGTCAAGCTATTGGAAGCTGGAATGATATACCCTATCTCAGACAGTCAGTGGGTAAGTCCTGTGCAAGTAGTACCCAAGAAAGGTGGCATGACTATGGTTAAAAATGACAAAGATGAACTTATCCCAACTCGCACTGTTACGGGTTGGAGGATGTGTATCGACTATAGAAAGGTCAACAAAGCCACAAGAAATGATCATTTTCTACTACCATTCATGGATCAGATGCTGGAGAGACTAGCAGGTCAGAAATATTACTATTTTCTTGATGGTTATTCAGGATACAACCAAATCAATGTTCATCCTAAAGACCAAGAGAAAACAGCCTTTACTTGTCCCTTTGGTGTTTTTGCTTATAGGAAAATGCCTTTTGGTTTGTGTAATGCACCTGCCACTTTTCAAAGGTGCATGTTTGCTATCTTTTCTGATCTTGTAGAGAAAAGCATTGAAATATTCATGGATGATTTTTCAGTATTTGGTACTTCTTTTGATTCATCCCTGTCTAATCTTGATGTTGTTTTAAAGCGTTGTATTGAGACTAATCTTGTGCTTAATTGGGAGAAGTGTCACTTCATGGTGACTGAAGGTATTGTTTTAGGTCACAAGATTTCTATGCAGGGCATTGAAGTGGATAAAGCCAAAATTGATGTTATTGAGAAACTACCTCCACCAACCAATGTCAAAGGCATTCGAAGTTTTCTAGGACACACAGGGTTTTACAGGCGGTTTATTAAAGTTTTTTCAAAAATTGCTAAACCACTGAGCAATATTTTAAATAAAGAAGTTCCATTTCATTTTGATGATTCATGCTTTCAAGCTTTTGAAACTTTGAAACAAAAACTGGTTTCTGCACCCATAATCACTACACCCGATTGGACTCTTGATTTTGAAATTATGTGTGATGCAAGTGATTATGCTATAGGAACAGTTTTGGGTCAAAGGAAAAATATAGTTTTTCATGTCATACACTATGCAAGCAAGGTTTTAAATGAAGCACAAATCAATTATGCAACAATTGAGAAAGAATTGCTTGTCATAGTGTATGCTTTGGAAAAATTTAGATCATATTTAATAGGATCCAAAGTGGTAATTTATACTGATCATGCTGCAATAAAATACTTTTTATTTAAATCTGATTCTAAGCCCAGACTATCTGTTGGGTTTTACTTCTATAGGAATTTGATTTAGAAATAAAGGATAAGAAAGGGTGTGAAAATCATGTAGCTGATCATCTGTCTAGACTCACCAGTGAGGAAATAGCCACACAAGATCCAGAAATTCAAGAAGAATTCCCCAATGAGAAGCTCTTCCACATTTCAGAAAGGCCATGATTTACAGAGTTGACTAACTTTAAGGCAGTTGGTGCAATTCTTGAAGTTTACACTTGGCACCAGAAGAAGTTTCTCAGAGATGCCAGATATTTTGTATGGGATGATCCTTACCTCTTCAAAATTGGAGCAGATAATCTTTTGAGGAGATGTGTGACTCAAGGGGAGGCACGGAACATCCTATGGCACTGTCACAGTTCACCATATGGAGGGAATTACAATGGAGAAAGAACTGCTACAAAGGTCTTGCAGTCAAGATTTTATTGGCCTACACTATTCAAGGATGCCCATGAATATGTGCAAAGATGTGATAATTGCTCTGGAAGTCGAAGCTTTTGATTGTTGGGGAATAGATTTTATTGGTCCATTTCCATCATCATATTCAAATGAATATATATTGTTAGCGGTGGATTATGTGACTAAGTGGGTAAAAGCAATAGTTGCACCCAAGGCTGACGCAAAAATAGTTATTCACTTTTTAAAAAGGAACATCTTTTCCAAATTTGGCACACCTCGTGTATTGATCAGTGACTGAGGATCTCATTTTTGTAACGCTCAACTTTAAAAGGTCCTCCAACATTATAGTGTCCGACATAGGGTAGCTTCACCTTATCACCCGCAGACCAATGGGCAAGCTAAAGTTTCAAACAGAGAAATCAAAAGAATTTTAGAAAAGATAGTTGCCCAGTCTAGAAAAGATTGGTCCCATAAACTTGACGAAGCTCTTTGGGCATACAGGACAGCATTTAAAGCACCTACAGGGCTTACATCTTTTCAACTAGTTTATGGAAAATCTTGCCATTTACCTGTTGAATTGGAACACAAGGCTTTCTAGGCTTTAAATTTCTTTAACTTTGATCTTACTATTGCAGGTGAACAAAGAAAGTTACAACTGCATCAATTGGAGGAACTGAGACTTTCAGCATATGAAAATTCCAAACTTAACAAACAAAAAGTTAAATTTTATCATGATCAAAAACTTTTAAAAAGGAGTTTTAATCCTGGACAACATGTTTTGTTATTTAATTCTTGATTAAGATTATTTCCAGGAAAGCTAAAGTCAAAGTGGTCCAGACCCTTCACCATCAAGGAAGTGATGTCACATGGAGCTGTGACTCTTGAGGACCCAACTACAAAAAGAACGTGGACAGTGAATGGTAGCAGACTTAAGCCTTATCTGGGTGATGATGTTGAAAGGCTCACCACTGTGGTACAACTGCAAGAAATTTGAGCTGCAAACTGGTCCAGCTAAAACGACGTAAAAAAAGTGCTTCTAGGAGGCAACCTAGTAAGTTTTAAAATTTTCCTTATGCTTTTTAAATTAGTAAATATAGGCTAAAATATAGGTAGTATAACTTTAAATAAATTAAAAACCAACATTTTAATTTTATTTCTAAAAAAAAGGGTTTAACTCGCCCAAGCGAGTACACCATGTACAAATTGCTCGCCTGGGCGGGCACACGACTATAGACCACAAAACAAAACAGAAGGTAAAAATCGAAAAACTTACCTCCTTCATCCATTTTCACTTTTCAACCTTTTGTGCTTTCTTTTTTTTCCTTCTCCCAAGCTCGCCCAGGCTGCTGCTGCAGCTTCCATTAGCTTTGTTTCTTTGCTCCTAACCACGTAAGTATTCCTCTCTTGCATCAATTAATTTTTTGAATGATATCCCTCTCCACGTAAGCCTTAAATTAATTGGTCTGTTTTTTATCAATGTTTCTGCTGTATATATGCAATTGGTCTACTCCTTCCCTCATTTCTTTGCAAAAATTCGTGTAGGATGTGTGCCAATATGAACATTTTCATGCACAAAATTGTGTGCACACCAAGTGTTTGGTGAATTGCCACAATGAACTCAGTTTGTAATTGGCACTTTGTTAATGCACAAAACTTGCTCCATGCTGGTCTTAGACAACTTCCACATATGCCATTGATCATGACTTAAGCTTAGCATTCAAATAGAGTCATCACTTTTTGATTTTTTTGGTGTATGTGCGCATATGCGACTTGCTATTTTGAGTACATAATGAAATGTCACTAAAATGACAAAACTGTAGGTTAGAAAAATTCCAGCTAATTAGTGTCATTCACCTACGTGGTTAGTGTGCATAAAATGGAGTACATGGACTGAAATGTTTGATCAAATTGTGCATTAGAAAAATAGGAAGATTTGCCATTTTGTTAAAGTGTCTTGATTTTTATGGGCTGCTACCTAAAAGACATTTTGATCTCAACTAAGTCAAGTCACCATTATTTTCATATGCTAAAGCTGTTTTTAAGATGATATTTCAGATGGCTCCTAAGAAACTACCTGCTAAAAGAGCTCGAAATGAAGGTTCCAGTGCACATCCTCCGGAGGATTTTATCTATGATGAGCAAAGATTTAGAAGCAGAGAGCACCAGCTGAGATTTGAAGCAATAAAAAATTGGTCATTCCTCAAGGAAAGATGAGTTCCGCTCATGGATGACGAATATCCAGATTTCACCGAAGAACTCGATAGGCGTAGGTGGAGACCACTGGCCACTCCATTGCAGAAGTTTGATCCTGAAATTGTCCTGGAATTCTACGCCAACGCAGGGGATAGTGGATTCCATATGATTCTGATGCCATAAATCAGTTTCTAGGAAATCCACTAGTCCTGCTAGAAGGACAACTCTGTGACTATATGGCCAGGCATAATAATTTTGATGAAGAGGCTATGACCTAGCTCTTATGCATACCAGGATGTGACTTTGAACAGAACATCGCAGGTAATAGGATAAGATTAATGCGCACAAATATGACTACCCTAACCCAAATATGGATGACCTTTTTGCTAAGTAACATTTTGCCTAGTGATCACAACTCTGACCTTCCAATGCTTAAATGTC
Organism: Glycine tomentella; assembly: GCA_007407185.1. Taxonomy (NCBI): domain Eukaryota; kingdom Viridiplantae; phylum Streptophyta; class Magnoliopsida; order Fabales; family Fabaceae; genus Glycine; species Glycine tomentella. The sequence continues at coordinate 950,445 of PYAF01002271.1, forward strand.
AACTAGCCTTTAGTTGTATGACTCAACTTAGCCTGATGCAATTCACCAATTTGTGATCTTAGAGCCACCAAGGCATCCACTTCACCTTGAAAGAACCAATCGGGCACTTGGATTTCCTGCAGTTGATTACTGGTTTATGCCAACTATATGGAATCCAAGTACATCCCTCTAGGACCATCTGACCTCCTATTAACCGTGCTTTTATTAAAACATACTATTTAGCTAGATAGGTTTAGCAGCGATAGTCTCCAGAGCCAGTTTCTTTGGAGTCCATTTCTGCCCATCTGCAGAGAATGGAACTCCAAATGTACACATATATGCAGCACATGGCGGATCAGCAAGCTGCAAACTTTAGAGGCCAGATGCAGCTGAATGAAAGCTTCTACAACTATACTCTACATCAGCATAGTCAGGACCCCAGCCCATTTGCATGGCCCACTCCCGAACAGTTCAGAGCTCACGTAGCATGACCTGCGGATAGGCCAATATTTCAGGAGGAGGCAGTAGGCTCTAGGGCCCACCAGGATCTTGCATCAGAAGAAGGACCTGCAGCTAATCATGAAGCAGCAGAGGGAGGAGAAGCAGTGGATGATGACTTAGAGCAAGACCTGGCAGCCTATCTCACTGACCTGCAAAATCTGTGGCACTACTTTTGATTTATTTATCGCTTTCTTTACTGCTTTTTGAGTACTTTAGTCACTTTACTTTACTTTATTTACGCACTTTCATTTCATGAATACTTTATTTACATTTAATTATCGTTTGTTGAAATATTTTGGTGCGTTATTATTTTGCTATCAGTACGTACGTAAGTTAGGTTGAAGCGGTGCACATTTAGGAAAATATTTTGGTATTATGCACTAGAAACTCCTTCTTTTTGAAAGATTCCACATACTTTTTGCTTATAAAATCATTTTGTATATAAAATAGTGATTTAGAACATAATTCTTTTTGGGGGCATAAATATGAAAATTTTTGTTGAAATATATTATGTTTTGAAAAGAATCAACAAAATTTTTTTGAAACTTATTTTAGATCAGAACACAATAAAAATAAATTTTTGTAGGAAACCTTGAGAAACGAAAAACAAAATAAATGGTTTTTCAGAAAAATCAAATGAAGGCAAGTCTTTTTTTACATGGAATTGATAAACAACATCAGTTGGAAACATTGATTTGATTTGAACATGAAAACAAACCTTAAGGCTAGTTAGTGAGTGTGTGCATCTACAGAAATTATATTCTGAGAGTCCTCACTGATATGAATTATAGTTGATTTTGCATAAATTTCTAGTTGTCATAACATATAATTCATGGATATGATTTAGGCATTCTTTCTTTTTAAACATCTTTTAAGCCACTGGCCAAAAAGCTATCCCAATATATAATGAATTATCCTTTGCAAGCCCTTTTGAGCCAAACACTTGATATTTTGTTGGAACCCTAACCTAGAAAAAGAATTTCCCACCTTACCTTAGGTTAGGAGAGCAAAGAAGGATTTTGTTGAAAAACTTTAGTTGGGTAGCTAATATGAGGAAAAAGACTTTGCTTAATATATGGCTATTCATGTGAGTCAAAAGAAAAGAAAGAAAAAGAAAAGGAAACAAAAATTGCCTTGTTGAAAAATTTTATAAAGTTTGAAAAAGTTGTTTAGATATATGGAAAGAAAAGAAAAGTGATGATAAGCATAAACTTTATCCTTAGTTGCTCTCATATTCTTAATGGTAATTTTTGAAATATCCAGAAAAATCAAAAATTCTTTTCTAGCTAGGCCCAACCTAAAAAGCCCTAAAGATCCATGATGATTATGAACTATGATTTGATGGGAAATGACTTGCAAATGTGATCTATGATATATCAATGATGGAATTGAGAATAAACACTTACCTGGGAAGAATTAAACACTTATTTGAAGGTTTTCCTTTGCTTAAATCAATCAAATGTTTCCTCTGAGGTCCTTTAGAAATGAAATGTGAATTGACTTTAATCTCATTTGATTTCATGAATTCCATCTTTTTGTACTTTCAATTCTCAAGGTTGACTACTTTTGAAAATTTTGTTCTGATCAGTCTGAAAAATTGATTCTTTCCAAAGCATGATATTCCTACCTTTGCTTGAGGACAAGCAAGATTCTAGGTTGGGGGGAGTTGGTAAGTGCCACATTTCAGTAAAAATAGGACTTCTAGGAAGGCACTTATCTGTTGCTTTGATTAAAATTATTCATGAACTTACCTTAAAAACCTAGTTAAATTGTATTTTGTACTTAGTTAAGTTATGCTTTCATATTTTGAGAAGATTTGTCCACACTTAAGTTGCATTTTGATAGGTTTAAAGATTCCGAAGTTTCCGAGCATGTAAAGCCAAGCAAAAAGGGTGTTCAAAGCAAAAATGGAAGTTCTATAAGCAATCCAGGCCCAACATCCATCAAAGCCCAAAGAATTCTTCAGCAGGAAGCCTGTGGCAGATCCAACCAGCCATAACTTTGTCTCGAATGTCCTAGGTGATGCTTGTAATTGAACGAGGAAGCCTCTTCCAAATTGAAACGCCAACAGCGTGACTCGGTTGTTCGATTGATGCCAATAATATATGGTGACACTCGTAATTGAACGAGGAAGCCTCTGCTCAATTCAAACGGCCATAACTTTTGACTCGGATGTCTGACTGAGGCCCACAATATATTGTGGGGATTGAAATAGATCAAGGAAGCCTTTGGCTGATCCAGACGGCCATAACTTTTGACTCGGATGTCTGATTGTGGCCTATAATATATCGTGACGCTTGAAATAGATCAAGGAAGCCTATGGCAGATCCAACCTACCATAACTTTCTCTCGAATGTCTGACTAAGTCCCATAATATATCATTACACTCGTAATTAAAATTGGAAGTCTCTGCCAAATTCAACGGTCATAGCGTTTGACTCGGTTATTCGATTGATACCAATAATATATCGTGACACCCGTAATTGAACGGGATGCCTTTGCCTAATTCAAGCGGCCATAACTTTTGGCTCGGATGTCTGACTGAGGCCCATAATATATTGTGACGCTTGAACTTGATCAAGGAAGCCTGTGGCAGATCCAACCAGCCATAACTTGCTCTTGAATGCCCTATCGTGATGCTTGTAATTGAATGAGGAAGCCTCTGCCAAATTGAAACGGCCATAGCGTGATTCGGTTGTTCGATTGATGCCAATAATATATCGTGACACTCGTAAATGAACGAGGAAGCCTCTGCCTAATTTAAACGGCCATAACTTTTGACTCGAATGTCTAACTGAGGCCCATAATATATCGTGACACTCGTAATTGAAAGAGGAAGCCTATCCCAAATTCAAACGGTCATAGTGTTTGAAACGGTTGTTCGATTGATGCCAATAATATATCATGACACTCGTAAATGAACGAGCAAGCCTCTGCCTAATTCAAACGACAATAACCTTTGACTCGGATGTTTGACTGAGTCCCATAATATATCGTGACACTCGTAATTGATAGTGGAAGCCTCTGCGAAATTCGAACGGTCATAGCGTTTGACTCGGTTGTTCGATTGATGCCAATAATATATCGTGACACTCGTACATGAACGAGGAAGCCTATGCCTAATTCAAACGACCATAACTTTTGACTCAGATGTCTGACTGAGGCCCTTAATATTGTGACACTCGTAATTGAAAGAGGAAGCCTCTGCCAAATTCAAACGGTCATAGCATTTCACTCGGTTGTTCGACTGATGCCAATAATATATTGTCACACTCGTAAATGAACGAGGAAGCCTCTGCCTAATTGAAACGACCATAACATTTGACTCGGATGTTCGATTGATGCCAATAATATATGGTGACACTCGTAATTGATAGAGGAAGCCTCTGCCAAATTCAAACGGTCATAGTGTTTGACTCGTTGTTCGATTGATACAATAACATATCGTGACACTCGTAAATGAAGGAGGAAGCCTCTGCCCAATTCAAACGGCCATTACCTTTGACTCGGATGTCTGATTGAGTCCCATAATATATCGTGACACTCGTAATTGAAAGTGGAAGCCTCTGCCAAATTCAAACAGTCATAGCGTTTGACTCAGTTGTTCGATTGATGCCAATAATATATCGTGACGATCCTAATTGAACGAGGAAACCTCTGTCAAATTCAAACGACCATAACCTTTGACTCGAATGTCGAATAAGGGCCAATAATATATCATGACGCTTTAAATCGATCAAGGAAGCCTTCGGCTGATCCAGACCGCCATAACTTTTGACTCAGATGTCTGACTGAGGCCCATAATATATTATGACGCTTGAAATCGATCAAGGAAGCCTTTGGCTGATCCAGACGGCCATAACTTTGAAAATAGAATGAACACTTATGCAAATAACCAAGAGTGGGGGGTGAATTGGTTTTACCTCAGAGTGTTTAAAATTTAAAAGAAATTTTAATCACAACGGAAGTCTTTGAAAGAAGGATCGTATCTTACCCCAATTAAGAAATCTAACTTTAAAAACAACTTTTATCTCAATCAGACCATTCTTGTGATATGAACAAGCATAATACTTCAAGAACAATATGAGTATGAACAGAAATATACAATTACACACAAGATTTATACTGGTTCACCTCTTAACCCCGGAGGCTACATCCAGTTTTACTTCTAATCAACCTTGATTAGAGTTTCCACTATAACAAATATAGTATCTTTACAAGCAAACAAAGATCTCTCTTACCCTCCCTAGGTAAAATTCAAAATCTAAACCTATAGACTTTTCAAAAGATCTAAGAACCAGAGATCCCCTCTCTGTTCTAACCACTAGAAACCTATCTAGCAATGCTTTAAAGATTACAATTTGTTATATGAACAAACAACAACAAAATATACAGTTTTAATCAAAACAACAATGAAATTGATTCAAGAAAGATATCACCTCAAATATCCTCAATGCAATGAACAAATTTAAATGATCAAATCAGATTGAGAATGAATGCCATGATCTTTCTTGATGAAATCTGTTGACAAAAATTGCTTCAACAAAAGCTTCTCATGAAGTAGATGACTCAATAAATGAAAGTCTTCATGATTCTTGAATCTACTAAGAATTTTTGTTTCTTATATGCCTTAGTGATTTAAGACTACTCAGAAAGTGATTTTCACAAGGCTTGTTCAAAAACTCATAACTCTTTCAAACAGAATAAGCTCCTTCTATTTATAAAAAACAGAATTAACTTCCTGTAATCGATTATTTCGTAAGTGTAATCGATTATTTTAACTCATGTAATCGATTAAAGTTCTAAAATAATCGATTAAAGTGTTCATCAGAAATCTGGAAAAAATCTCAAGAACAAATAATCGATTATTCTAGGAGGTCAGGATTTTCCGATACACTGATGTAATCGATTAATGTCTCAAATAATCGATTATCACAGGAAGTGTGAAAAACTTATCAAAGCATATTTAATCGATTACAACAATCTGGTAATCGATTAAACCAGATAAAAATGCTTCTAAAAATTATGCAAATACACAGATAATCGATTATTTCACGAAGTAATCGATTATCACAGAACGACTCTAACATAGTCAAACTAGTGTAATCGATTACGAATTATTGGTAATCAATTAAAGTGTTCATATGACAATATGCAGTTCTGTTTACATGCTTTTAATCGATTATATCATATTGGTAATCGATTAAAAGAGTGAAAAATACTTTTTATGAAATTCTTTAATGCCTTAATGTTACCAACTAATTACTAATTCATATGACTTAATCATGAATTCATGAATGAATGTATGCATGGCTTAATCAACCTATGTGAGGAATAAGAGGTTATAACTTCGTAAACCAAGCTTCGAACAAAATACATATGCCATCAATTTGAGTGGGCATGTAAAATCAAAACTTGTGATCATCCTAAACTTGATTCTTCATGATCTTCCTCAACTTGATTCTTCATCATTCCTAACAAACTTTTGACTCGGATTTCTGATTGTGGCCCATAATATATCGTGACGCTTGAAATCGATCAAGCAAGCCTGTGGCAGATCCAACCAGCCATAACTTTCCCGCGAATGTCCTATCGTGATGCTTGCAATTGAATGAGGAAGCCTCTCCCAAATTGAAACAGCCATAGCGTGAATCGGTATTTGATTGATGCCAATAATATATCATGACACTCGTAACTGAACGAGGAAGCCTCTGCCCAATTCAAACGGCCATAACTTTTGACTCGGATGTCTAACTGAGGCCCATAATATATCGTGACACTCGTAATTAAAAGAGGAAGCCTATGCCTAAGTCAAACGGTCATAGCGTTTGACTCAGTTGTTCGATTGATACAATTAATATATCGTGACACTCGTAAATGAAAGAGGAAGCCTCTGCCAAATTCAAACGGCCATAACTTTTGACATGGATGTCGGAGTGAGGCCCATAATATATTGTGACGCTTGAAATCGTTCAAGGAAGCCTGCGGCCAATCCAACCAGCCATAACTTTTTACTCAGGTGTCCGATTAACACCCAAAATATATCGTGATGATCCTAATTGAACGAGGAAGCCTCTGTCAAATTCAAACGGCCATAACCTTTGACTCGAATGTCGAATAGGGGACAATAATATATCGTGACGCTTTAAATCGATCAAGGAAGCCTTTGGCTGATCCAGTCGGCCATAACTTTTGACTTGGATGTCTGACTGAGGCCCATAATATATCATGACAATCGTAATTGAAAGAGGAAGCCTCTGCCAAATTCAAATGGTCATAGCATTTGACTCGGTTGTTCGATTGATGGCAATAATATATCTTGGCACTCGTAAATGAACGACGAAGCCTCTGCCTAATTCAAACAGCCATAACTTTTGACACAGATGTCTGATTGAAGCCCACATAATATATTGTGACGCTTGAAATCGATCAAGAAAGCCTTTGGCAGATCCAGACGGCCATAACTTTTGACTCGGATGTCTGATTATGACCCATAATATATCGTGACGCTTGAAATCGATCAAGGAAGCCTGTGGCAGATCCAACCAGCCATAACTTTCTTGCGAATGTCCTATCGTGATGCTTGTAATTGAACGGGGAAGCCTCTGCCAAATTGGAACGACCATAGCGTGTCTCGGTTGTTAGATTGATGCCAATAATATATCGTGACACTCGTAATTGAACGAGGAAGCCTCTGCCTAATTCAAACGGCCATAACTTTTGACTCGGATGTCTGACTGAGGCCCATAATATATCGTGACACTCGTAATTGAATGAGAAAGCCTCTGTCAAATTCAAACGGTCATAGCGTTTGACTCGATTGTTCGATTGATGCCAATAATATATCGTGAAACTCATAAATGAACGAGGAAGCCTCTGCCTAATTCAAACGACCATAACTTTTGACATGGATGTCTGACTGAGGCCCATAATATATTGTGACGCTTCAAATCGTTCAAGGAAGGCTGTGGCAAATCCAACCAACCACAACTTTTTACTTGGGTGTCCGATTCATCCATAATATATCGTGATGATTGAAATCGATCAAGGAAGCATGTGGCAGATCCAACCAGCCATAACTTTCTCTCGAATGTCCTATCGTGATGCTTGTATTGAACGACAAAGCCTCTGCCAAATTGAAACGGCCATAGCATGCCACGGTTGTTTGATTGATGCCAATAGTATATCGTGACACTCGTAATTGAACGAGGAAGCCTCTCCCTAATTCAAACGATCATAACTTTTGACCCGTATGTCTGACTGAGGCCCATAATATATCGTCACACTCGTAATTGAAAGAGGAAGCCTCTGCCAAATTCAAATGGCCATAACTTTTGACACGGATGTCGGAGTGAGGCCCATAATATATTATGACGCTTGAAATCGTTCAAGGAAGCCTGTGGCAAATCCAACCAGCTATACCTTTTTACACGGGTGTCGGATTAACATCCATAATATATCATGACAATCCTAATTGAACGAGGAAGCCTCTGTCAAATTCAAACGGCCATAACCTTTGACTCGAATGTCGTATACGGGCCAATAATATATCCTGACGCTTTAAATCGATCAAGGAAGCCTTTGGCTGATCCAGACGGCCATAGCTTTTGCCTCGGATGTCTGACTGAGGCCCATAATATATTGTGACGCTTGAAATCAATCAAGGAAGCCTTTGGCTGATCCAGACGGCCATAACTTTTGACTCAGATGTCTGATTGTGGCCCATAATATATCGTGACGCTTGAAATCAATCAAGGAAGCTTGTGGCAGATCCAACCAGCCATAACCTTCTCTCAAATGTCCTATCGTGATGCTTCTAATTGAACATTGAAGCCTCTACCAAATTGAAACAGCCATTGTGTGACTCGGTTGTTCGATTGATGCCAATAATATATCGTGACACTCGTAAATGAACGAGGAACCCTCTACCTAATTCAAACGGCCATAACTTTTGACTCGGATGTCTAACTGAGGTCCATAATATATTGTGACGCTGGAAATCATTCAAGGAAGCCTGTGGCAATTCCAACCAGCCATAACTTTTTACTCGGGTGTCCGATTAAGACCCATAATATAACGTGATGATCCCAATTGAACGAGGAAGCCTCTGTCAAATTGAAACGGCCATAACCTTTGACTCGAATGTCGGATAAGGGCAGATAATATATCGTGACACTTTAAATCAATCAATGAAGCCTCTGTCAAATTCAAACAGCCATAACCTTTGACTTGAATGTCGTATACGAGCCAATAATATATCCTGACGCTTTAAATCGATCAAGGAAGCCGTCGGCTGATCCAGACGGCCATAACTTTTGACTCAGATGTCTGACTGAGGCCCATAATATATTGTGACGCTTGAAATCGTTCCAGGAAGGTTGTGGCAAATCCAACCAACCATAACTTTTTACTCGGGTGTCCGATTAACCCATAATATATCGTGATGCTTGAAATCGATCAGGGAAGCCTGTGGCAGATCAAACCAGCCATAACTTTCTCTCGAATGTCCTATCGTGATGCTTGTAATTGAACGAGGAAGCCTCTGCCAAATTGAAACGACCATTGCGTGTCTCGGTTGTTCGATTGATGCCAATAATATATCGTGACACTCGTAATTGAACGAGGAAGCCTAGGCCAAATTAAAACGACCATAACTTTTGACTCGGATGTCTGACTGAGGCCAATAATATATTGTGACACTCGTAATTGAAAGAGGACGCCTCTGCTAAATTCAAACGGTCATAGCGTCTGTCTCGGTTGTTCGATTGATGGCAATAATATATCGTGACACTAGTAAATGAACGAGGAAGTCTCTCCTAATTCAAACGGCCATAACTTTTCACTCGGATGTCTGACTGAGGCCCATAATATAATGTGACGCTTGAAATCGACAAGGAAGCCTTTGGCTGATCCAGATGGCCATAACTTTTCACTCGGAGACGATTGTGACCCATAATATATCGTGACGCTTGAAATCGATCAAGGTAGCCTGTGGCACATCCAACTAGCCATAATTTTCTCTCAAATGTCCTATCATGATGCTTGTAATTGAACGAGGAAGCCTCTGCCAAACTGAAACATCCATAGCGTGACTCGGTTGTTCGATTGATGCCAATAATATATCGTGACACTCGTAATTGAACGAGGAAGCCTCTGCCTAATTGAAACGGCCATAACTTTTGACTCGGATGTCTGACTGAGTCCCATAATATATTGTGACACTCGTAATTGAAAGAGGAAACGTCTGCCAAATTGAAACTCGGTTGTTCGATTAATGCCAACAATATATCGTGACACTCATAATTGAACGGGAAGCCTCTGCCTAATTCAAACGGCCATAACTTTTGACACGGATATCTGACTGAGGCACATAATATATTGTGATGTTTGAAATCGTTCAAGGAAGCCTGTGGCAAATCCAACCAGCTATACCTTTTTACTTAGGTGTCTGATTAACACCCATAATATATCGTGACGATCCTAATTGAACGAGGAAGCCTCTGTCAAATTCAAACGGCCATAACCTTTGACTCGAATGTCGGATAGGGGCCAATAATATATCGTGACGCTTGAAATCGATCAAGGTAGCCTGTGGCAGATCCAACCAGCCATAACTTTCTCTCGAATGTCCTATCATTATGCTTGTAATTGAACAAGGAAGCCTCTGCCAAATTGAAACGGACATAGCGTGACCTGGTTGTTCAATTGATGCCAATAATATATCATGAGACTCGTAATTAAACGAGGAAGCCTAGGCCTAATTCAAACGGTCATAACTTTTGACTAGAATGTCTGACTGAGGCCCATAATATATCGTGACACTCGTAATTGAAAGTGGAAGCCTCTGCCAAATTCAAACGGTTATAGCGTTTGACCCGGTTGTTCGATTGATGCCAATAATATATCGTGGAACTCATAAATGAACGAGGAAGCCTCTGCCTAATTGAAACGGCTATAACTTTTGACTTGGATGTCTGACTTAGGCCCATAACTTTTTACTCGGGTGTCCGATTAACACCCACAATATATCGTGACGATCCTAATTGAAAGAAGAACCCTCTTGCAAATTCAGACGGCCATAACTTTTACTTGGATGTCGGATTGAGGCCAAGAATATATCATGATGCTTTAAATCGATCAAGGAAGCCTTTGGCAGATCCAAACGGCCATTACTTTTGGCTCGGATGTCTGACTGAGGCCCATAGTATATTGTGTTGCTTGAAATGAATTAAGGAAGCTTGTGCAGATCCAAACGGCCATAACTTTCTCTCGAATGTCCTATCGTGATGCTCGTAATTGAACAAGGAAACCTCTGCCAAATTCAAACGGTCATAGCGTTTGACTCGATTGTCCAATTGAGGCCCATAATATATTGTGACGCTTGAAATCGATCAAGGAAGACTATGGCAAATCCAAACGGCCGTAACTTTCACACGAGTGTCCGATAGAGAGTAATAATAGATCGTGACATTCGTAATTCAACAAGGAAGCCTCTGTCAAATTCAACCGGCTATAACTTTTGACTTGGATGTCTGACTGAGGCACATAATATATTGGCACGCTTGAAATCATTCAAGGAATCTTGTGGCAAATCCAAACAGCCATAACTTTTTACTCGGGTGTCTGATTGACACCCATAATATATCGTGACGATCATAATTGAACGATGAAGCCTCTGTCAAATTCAAACATCCATAACCTTTGACTCTGCTGTCGGATAAGGCCCAATAATATATCGTGACGCTCGAAATTGATAAAGGAAGCCTGTGGCAGATCCAGATGGCCATAACTTTTGAGTCGGATGTCTGATTGAGGACCATAATATATCATGACGCTTGAAATGGATCAAGGAAGCCTGTGGAAGATCCAAACAGCCATAACTTTCTCTCGAATGTCCTATCGTGACCTTTGTAATTGAACGAGGAAGCCTATAGCAAATTCAAACGGCCATAGTGTTTGACTCTATTGTTCGATTGATGCCAATAATATATCATGACACTCGTAATTGAACTTGGAAGCCTCTGCCTAATTAAAACGGCCATATCTTTTGACTCGGATGTCTGATTGAGACCCATAATATATTGTGATGCTTGAAATCGAGCAAGGAAGCCTATGGCAAATCCAAACAGCCGTAACTTTTCACACGAGTGTCCGATTGAGACTAATAATAGATCATGACATTCGTAATTCAACGACGAAGCCTCTGTCAAATTCAAACGGCCATAATTTTTGACTCGGATGTCTGAGTGAGGCCCATAATATATCGTGACACTGGAAATCGATCAAGGAAGCCTATGGCAGATCCAAATGGCCATAAATTTTGTCTCGGAGGTTTGATTTAGGCCCATAATATATTGTGACGCTTGAAATCGATCAAGGAAGTCTATGGCAAATTCAAACAGTCGTAACTTTTCACACGAGTGTCCGATTGAGACTAATAGTAGATCGTGACATTCGTAATTGAACTACAAAGCCTCTGTCAAATTCAAACGGCCATAACTTTTGACTCGAATGTCTTATTGAGGCCCATAATATATTGTGACTCTTGAAATCGATCAAGGAATCATGTGCAGATCCAAACGACCCTAACCTTTGACTCGAAGGTCTGATTGAGGCCCATAATATATTGTGACGCTTGAAATCGATCAAGGAAGTTTGTGGCAAATCCAATTGGCCGTAACTTTTCACACGAGTGTCCGATTGAGACTAATAGTAGATCGTGACATTCGTAATTGAACGACTGATGGAGTGCTTTTAGTTAAATATTTTTCTATCCTTCTTAGCTTATTTGACCTCTCTTGGAGCTTTATTTTCCTATTCTAATTCAGTTTTTGTCTTAGGCAAGTAAGTGGGCTTAATTGCTAATTGTAGCGTATTTTTGGATTTTTGCTCACTTAACGTATCTGACTTGTGCAGGGCCTATAGAGTGATACCAATCTTCGAATACAGCATTCTAGGAGTCCCTGGAAAGATAATGAAGAGATCTACAAGTTTTCTAGAAATAGCCCAAGGCCAATTCTATCATTTGGAGGGTCATTTTGAGCTTCGAAGTTAACACCTCTGCACTTGTAATTTTGGGCTGCGAATTTGAATTTTATGGTTATAAATAGTAAATAATTAGAATTGATGGGTTTTGTTGATGACCCATTCTTTTCTTCAGACTTAGTCACTACATATTAGTGACATTGGACAGATTGCACTACACAATTTCATTTAATAAAAACAGTTTTACATTTCCTTCTTTTAAGTTTTTAAGATCAAAACCCTTGTTCTCATTTTCTCTCAACTGTTCTTGCTTGTTCTTCATTGCTCTTCATTTTCGTTTTTCTATTCTTCCATTTTCGTTCAATAATTCCATGGGGCTTTCACTGATGATGATCATGGAAGGCTAAATCCTCAATCAATCCAAGGATCCAACCCAAGCACAAGGAGAATTTGAGTTCTGGTTTAGTATTTCGAATTCTATGTGAATGTTCATCATCTTCTTCAATTGCTATTATGTTTTCATGATTATGAATGCGTTTAGGATTGAAAACGGATTAGGTTATGGATTCATTTCCTAATTTTGAATATTAATCACAGATTAATTGGATGATATTTTAGTTAGGGTTGTGGTTTCAATCAATTTAGGGGTTAAGTCAATTGAGTTGCTTCTAATGAGATTGAATGAACTTTCATAATAGGATAAATTTTTTAGAACAATGATGATTCGAATTGCTTGGTGAGGTGAATTGGATTGATGCTTTAATTCTATTTTACGTTACTTCTTTTGAATTCAGTTAGTTTCTGTGTTGCTCTTTAGTTTTAGTTTTAGTTTACGTTTTTGCAAGTTTTACTTATGCACACAAACTGTTCGATAAAATTTCCCCCTCACTGTTATTAGTAAATTGAAGCTAGAACCATATTGATTGTGTCTCTGAGTCGACCTAGGTTAATCCTGTGCTACAGAATTAACATAGTTAAATTCTTTTAGTGCGTCTCGACAACGTAATATCAATGGTGAAGCCTCTGTCAAATTCACATGGCCATAACTTTTGTCTCGGATGTCTGATTGAGGCCCATAATATATTGTGACGCTTGAAATCGATCAAGGAAGCCTGTGGTAGATCCAAACAGCCATAACTTTCGACTCGGAGGTCTGATTGAAGCCCGTAATATATTGTGACGCTTGAAATCGATCAAGGAAGCCTATGGCAAATCCAAACGGCCGTAACTTTTAACATGAGTGTCCAATAGAAACTAATAATAGATTGTGACATTCGTAATTGAACGACGAAGCCTCTGACAAATTCAAACGGCCATAACTTTTGACTCGGATGTCCGATTGAGGCCCATAATATATCGTGATGCTTGAAATCGATCAAGCAAGCCTGTGGCAGATCCAAACGGCCATGACTTTTGAGTCGGAGGTCTGATTGAAGCCCATAATATATCGTGGCGCTTGAAATTGAACATTTAAGCCTAATAATAGATCGTGACATTCGTAATTCAAAGACGAAGCCTCTGTCAAATTCAAACGGCCATAACTTTTGACTTGGATGTCTGACTGAGGCACATAATATATTGGGACGCTTCAAATCGTTCATGGAATTCTGTGGCAAATCCAAACAGCCATAACTTTTTACTTGGGTGTCCGATTGACACCCATAATATATCGTGATGATCATAATTGAATGACGAAGCCTCTGTCAAATTCAAACGGCCATAACCTTTGACTCGGATGTCGGATAAGGGCCAATAATATATCGTGAAGCTCGAAATTGATAAAGGAAGCCTGTGGCAGATCCAGACGGCCATAACTTTTGACTCGAATGTCTGATTGAGGTCCATAATACATCGAGACGCTTGAAATCGATCAAGGAAGCCTGTGGCAGATCCAAATAGCCATAACTTTCTCTCGAATGTCCTATCGTGACCCTTGTAATTGAACGAGGAAGCCTCTACCAAATTCAAATGGCCATAGCGTTTGACTCTATTGTTCGATTGATGCCAATAATATATCGTGACACTCGTAATTGAACTTGGAAGCCTCTGCCTAATTAAAACGGCCATATCTTTTGACATGGATGTCTGATTGAGGCCCATAATATATTTTGACGCTTGAAATCGAGCAAGGAAGCCTATGGCAAATCAAATAGCCGTAACTTTTCACACGAGTGTCCGATTGAGACTAATAATAGATCGTGATATTCGTAATTCAACGACGAAGCCTCTGTCAAATTCAAACCGCCATAACTTTTGACTCGGATGTCTGATTGAGGCCCATAATATATTGTGACACTTGAAATCGATCAAGGAAGCCTACGGCAGATCCAAACGGCCATAACTTTTGTCTCGGAGGTCTGATTGACGCCCATAATATATTGTGACGCTTGAAATCGATCCAGGAAGCCTATGGCAAATCCAAACGGCCGTAGCATTTCACACGAGTGTCCGATTGAGACTAATAATAGATCGTGACATTCGTAATTGAACGACGAGGCCTCTATCAAATTCAAACGGCCAAAACTTTTGACTCGGATACCTGATTGGGGCCTATAATTTATTGTGACGCTTGAAATCGATCAAGTAAGCATGTGGCAAATCCAACAGCCATAACTTTCTCTCGAATGTCCTATCGTGACACTTGTGATTGAATGAGGAAGCCTCTGCCATTTTCAAACGGCCATAGCGTTTGACTCGGTTGTTCGTTGATGCCAATAATATATCGTGACACTCGTAATTGAACGAGGAAGCCTTTGCCTAATTCAAACGGCCATAACTTTTGACTCGGATGTCTGATTAAGGTCTGTAATATATTGTGATGCATGAAATCGATCTCGGAAGCCTGTGGCAAATCCAAACAGTCATAACTTTTTACTCGGGTGTCCGATTGACACCCACAATATATCGTCACGATCCTAAGTGAAAGAGGAAGCCTCTGTCAAATTGAGATGGCCATAACTTTTGACTCAGAGGTTTGATTGAGGCCAATAATATATCGTGACGCTTTAAATCTATCAAAAAAGCTTGTGGCAGATCCAAATAGTCATAACTTTTCACTCGGATGTCCGATTGAGGCCCGTATTATATCGTGACAGTCGTAATTGAAAGAGGAGACCTCTTGCAAATTCAAACAGCCATAGCATTTGACTAGACTGTCCGATTGAGGCCCAGAATATATTGTGACGCTGACATCGAACAAGGAAGTCTATGGCAAATCCAAACAGCCGTAACTTTTCACATGAGTGTTCGATTGAGGCTAATAACAGATCGTGACATTCGTAATTGAACGAAGAGGCCTCTATCAAATTCAAACGGGCAAAACTTTTGACTCGGATGTCTGATTGAGGCCTATAATTTATTGTGACGCTTCAAATCGATCAAGTGGCAAATCCAAATGGCCGTAACTTTTCACACGAGTGTCCGATTGAGACTAATAGTAGATCGTGACATTCGTAGTTGAACGACGAAGCCTCTGTCAAATTCAAATGGCCATAACTTTTGACTCGGATGTCTGATTGAGGCCTATAATGTATTGTGACGCTTGAAATCAATCAACAAAGCCTGTGGCAAATCCCAATGGCCGTAACTTTTCACACGAGTGTCCGATTGAGACTAATAATAGATCGTGACATTCGTAATTCAACGACGAAGCCTCTGTCAAATTCAAACGGCCATAATTTTTGACTCGGATGTCTGATTGAGGTCCATAATATATCGTGACACTTGAAATCGATCAAGGAAGCCTATGGCAGATCCAAACGGCCATAACTTTTGTCTCGAAGGTCTGATTCAGGCCCATAATATATTGTGACGCTTGTAATCAATCAAGGAAGTCTATGGCGAATTCAAACGGCTGTAACTTTTCACACGAATGTCCGATTGAGACTAATAATAGATCGTGACATTCGTAATTGAACGAAGAGGACTCTATCAAATTCAAACGGGCAAAACTTTTTGACTTGGATGTCTGATTGAGGCCTATAATTTATTGTGACCCTTGAAATCGATCAAGAAAGCCTGTGGCAAATCCAAATGGCCGTAACTTTTCACACGAGTGTCCGATTGAGACTAATAATAGATCGTGACATTCGTAATTGAACGAAGAGGCCACTATCAATTTCAAACGGCCATAATTTTTTACTCGGATGTCTGATTGAGGCCCATAATATATTGTAACGCTTGAAATCGATCAAGGAAGCTTATGGAAAATCCAAATGACTGTCACTTTTAACACGAGTGTCCGATTCAGAGTAATAATAGATTGTGGCACTCGTAATTGATAAAGGAAGCCTCTGCCAAATTCAAGCGGTCATAGTGTTTGACTCGATTGTCCGATTGAGGCCCATAATATATTGTAACGCTTGAAATCGATCAAGGAAGCCTATGGCAAATCCAAACGACCGTCACTTTTAACACGAGTGTCCGATTCAGACTAATAATAGATCGTGACACTCGTAAGTGATAAAGGAAGCCTCTGCCAAATTCAAACGGTCATAGTGTTTGACTCGATTTGATTGAGGCCCATAATATATTGTGACGCTTGAAATAGATCAACGAAACCTATGAAAAATCCTAGCGGCCGTAACTTTTCGCACGAGTGTCCGATTGAGACTAATAATAGATCGTGACATTCGTAATTGAATGACGAAGCCTCTGTCAAATTCAAACGGCCATAACTTTTGACTTGGATGTCTGACTGAGCCCAGACTATATCGTGACGCTCGAAATCAATCAAGGAAGCCTGTGCCAGATCCAAACGACCACAACTTTCTATCTGATGTCCTATCGTGACGCTCGTAATTGAACGTGGAAGCCTCTGCCAAATTCAAACGACCATAGCGTTTGACTCAGTTGTTCGATTGATGCCAATAATATATCGTGACACTCGTAATTGAACGAGGAAGCCTCTGCCTAATTAAAACGGCTATAACTTTTGGCTAGGATGTCTAACTGAGGCCAATAATACATTGTGATGCTTGAAATCGTTTAAGGAAGCCTATGACAAATAAAAAAACCATAACTTTTTACTCGGGTGTCTGATTGACACCCATAATATATCATGACGATCATAGTTGAACGACGAAGCCTCTGTAAAATTCAAATGGCCATAACTTTTGAATCGGATGTCGGATTGAGGCCAATAATATATCGTGACGCTTGAAATCGATGAAGGAAGTATGTGACAGATCCAAACGGCCATAACTTTCTGTCGAATGTGCTATCTTGACGCTCGTAATTGAACGAGGAAGCCTCTGCCAAATTCAAACGGCCATAGCGTTTGATTCGGTTGTTCCATTGATGCCAATAATATATCGTGACAATCCTAATGGAACGAGGAAGTCTCTGTCAAATTCAAACAGACATAACTTTCACTTGGATGTCGGATTGAGGCCAATAATATATCGTGACGCTTTAAATCAATCAAGGAAGCTTGTGGCAGATCCAAATAGCCATAACTTTTGACTCAGATGTTTGATTCAGGCCCATAATATATCGTGGCTCTTGAAATCGAATATTTAAGCCTCTGTTAGATTCAAATGGCCATAACTTTTGACTCGGATGTCTGACTGAGCCCAGAGTATATCGCGACGCTTGAAATTGAGAAAAGAAGCCTGTAGCATATTCAAAAGGTCATAACTATCGAATCGGGTGTCCCATTGAAACCCATAATATATCGTGACGTTCATAATTGAACGGCGAAGCCTCTGTCAAATTCAAACGGCCATAACTTTTGACTCAGATGTCTCATTAAGGCCCAGAATATATCGTGGCGCTTGAAATTGAACATTGAAGCCACCGCCAAATTCAAACAGCCATAGATTTTGACTCGGATATCCGATAAAGGCCCATAATCTATCGTGACTTTTGAAATTGACCAAGGAAGTCTGTCGCAAAACCAAACAGGAATAACTTTTGACTCGGGTGTTCGATTAGCACCAATACTATATCGCGACGCTCGTAATTGAACGAGTAAGCCTCTGCAAATTCAAACGGCCATTACTTTTGACTCGAATGTCTCATTGAGGCCCATAATATATCGTGGCACTTGAAATCGAACATTGAAGCCACTTCCAAATTCAAACGGCCATAACTTTTGACTCGAATGTCTAACGGAGGCCCATAATATATCGCGATGTTTGAAATTGATAAAGGAAGCCTTTGGCAGATCCAAAAGATTGTTACTTTTCACTTGAGTGTCCGATTGAGACTAATAATAGATCATGACACTCATAATGGAACGAGGAAGCCTATGCCAAATTCAAAAGGCCATAGATTTTGACTCGGATATCTGATAAAGGCCCATAATCTATCATGACTTTTGAAATTGACCAAGGAAGTCTGTCGCAAAACCAAACAACAATAACTTTTAATTCGGTGTCCGATTAGCACCCATAATATATCACGACGCTCGTAATTGAACGAGGAAGCCTCTGTCAAATTCAAATGGCCGTAACTTTTGACTCGGATGTCTGATTGAGGTCCATAATATATTGTGACGCTAGAAATCGATCAAGGAAGCCCGTGCAGATCCAAACTGCCATAACTTTTGACTCAAAGGTCTGATTGAGGCCCATAATATATTGTAACACTTGAAATCGATCAAGGAAATCTATGGCAAATCCAATTGGCCGTAAATTTTCACACGAGTGTCCGATTGAGACTAATAGTAGATCATGATATTTGTAATTCAACGACGAAGCCTCTCTCAAATTCAAGCGGCCATAGATTTTGACTCAGATATCCGATAAAGGCCCATAATCTATCGTGACTTTTGAAATTGACCAAGGAAGTCTGTTGCAAAACCAAACAGCAATAACTTTTGATTCAGGTGTCCGATTAGCACCCATAATATATCGCGACACTCGTAATTGAACGAGGAAGCCTCTGTCAAATTCAAATGGCCGTAACTTTTGACTCGGATGTCTGATTGAGGCTCATAATATATTGTGACGCTAGAAATCGATCAAGGAAGCCTGTGCAGATCCAAACGGCCATAACTTTTGACTCGGAGGTCTGATTGAGGCCCATAATATATTGTGACTCTTGAAATCGATCAAGGAAGTCTATGGCAAATCCAATTGGCCGTAAATTTTCACACAAGTGTCCGATTGAGACTAATAGTAGATCGTGACATTCGTAATTCAACGATGAAGCCTCTCTCAAATTCAAACAGCCATAGATTTTGACTCAGATATCCAATAAAGGCCCATAATCTATCGTGACTTTTGAAATAGACCAAGGAAGTCTGTCGCAAAACCAAACAGCAATAACTTTTGATTCGGGTGTCCGATTAACAACCATAATATATCGTGACACTCGTAAATGAACGAGGAAGCCTCTGCCTAATTCAAATGGCCATAACTTTTGACTCGGATGTCTGACTGAGGCCCATAATATATCGTGACACTCGTAATTGAAAGAGGAAGCCTCTGCCAAATTCAAACGGTCATAGCGTTTGACTCAGTTGTTCGATTGATGCCAATAATATATCGTGATACTCGTAAATGAACGAGGAAGCCTCTGCCTAATTCAAACGGCCATAACTTTTGACTCGGATGTCTGATTGAGGCCCATAATATATTGTGACGCTTGAAATCGATCAAGGAAGCCTGTGGTAGATTCAAACGACCATAACTTTTGACTCGGATGTCTGGTTGAGGCCCATAATATATCGTGACGCTTGAAATCAACGAAGGAAGCATGTGGCAAATCCAAACGGCCATAACTTTCTCTCGAATGTCCTATCGTGACGCTTGTAATTGAACGAGGAAGCCTCTGCCAAATTCAAACGGCCATGGTGTTTGACTCGGTTGTTCAATTGATGCCAATAATATATCGTGACACTGGTAAATGAACGAGGAAGCCTCTGCCTAATTCAAACTGCCATAACTTTTGACTCGGATGTCTGATTGAGGCCCATAATATATCGTGATGCTTGAAATCAATCAAGGAAGCCTATGGCAGATCCAAATAGCCATAACTTTTGACTCGGATGTCTGACTGAAGCCCATAATATATTGTGACGCTTGAAATCGATCAAGCAAGCTTATGGCAAATCCAAACGGACGTAACTTTTAACACGAGTCTACAATTGAGACTAATAATAGATCGTGACACTCGTAATTGATAGAGGAATCCTCTGCCAAATTCAAACGGTCATATTGTTTGACTCGATTGTCCGATTGAGGCCCATAATATATTGTGACGCTTAAAATCGATCAAGGAAGCCTATGGCAAATCGAAACGGCCGTAACTTTTCACACGAGTGTCCGATTGAGACAAATAATATATTGTGACGCTTGAAATCATTCAAGGAAGCCTGTGGCAGATCCAAACAACCGTAACATTTGACTCGAATATCTGATTGAAACCCATAATATATCGTGACCCTTGAAACCGATCAAAAAAACCTGTGGCAATAATATATCATAGCACTCGTAATTGAACAACGAAACATCTGTCAAATTCAAACTGCCATAACTTTTGACTCGGATGTCGGATTGAGGCCAATAATATATCTGGACGCTTTAAATCGATCAAGAAAGCATGTGGCAGATCCAAACATCCTTAACATTTGACTCGGGTATCTGATTGAGGCCCATAATATATCGTGACGCTTGAAATCGATCAAGAAACCCTGTGGCAGATCCAAACGGCCATAACTTTCTCTCGCATGTCCTATCGTGACACTCGTAATTGAACGAGGAAGCCTCTACCAAATTCAGATGGCCATAGCATTTGACTTGGTTGTTCGATTGATGCCAATAATATATTGTGACACTCGTAATTGAACGAGGAAGCCTCTGCCTAATTCAAACGGCCATAACTTTTGACTCGGATGTTTGACTGAGGCCAATAATATATCGTGACACTCGTAATTGAAAGAGGAAGTTGCTGCCAAATTCAAATAGACATAACTTTCACTTGGATGTCGGATTGAGGCCATAATATATCATAACGCTTGAAATCGTTCAAGCAAGCTTGTGGCAAATCCAAACAGCCGTAACTTTTTACTCAGGTGTCCGATTGACACCCATAATATATCGTGACGATCATAATTGAACGAAGAAGTCTCTATCAAATTCAAATGGCCATAACTTTTGACTCGGATGTCGGATTGAGACCAATAATATATCGTGACGCTTTAAATCGATCAAGGAAGCCTTTGCCAGATCCAAACAGCCATAACTTTCTGTCAAATGTGCTATCATGACGCTCGTAATTGAACGAGGAAGCCTCTCCCAAATTCAAACGGCCATAGCAGTTGACTCGGTTGTTCCATCGATGCCAATAATATATCGTGACACTCGTAAATGAATGAAGAAGCCTCTGCCTAATTCAAACGGCCATAACTTTTGACTCGTATGTCTGACCGAGGCCCATAATATATTGTCACGCTTGAAATCGTTCAAGGAAGCCTGTAGCAAATCCAAAGAGCCATAACTTTTTACTCGGGTGTCAGATTGACACCCATAATATATCGTGAAGATCATAATAGAACAAGGAAGCCTCTTTCAACTTTAAACAGTCATAACTTTTGACTCGGATTGAGGCCAATAACATATCGTGACGATTTAAATCGATCAAGGAAGCCTGTAGCAGATCCAAATGACCATAATATTTGACTTGGATATCTGATTGAGGCCCATAATATATTGTGACGCTTGAAATCGATCAAGGAAGAATATGGCAAATCCAAACGACCGTAACTTTTAACACAAGTGTCCGATTGAGACTAATAATAGATTGTGAAACATGTAATTGATAGAGGAAGCCTCTACCAAATTCAAACTGTCATAGTGTTTGACTCGATTGTCCGATTGAGGCCCATAATATATTGTGACGCTTGAAATCGATGAAGAAAGCCTATGGCAAATCCAAACGGCTGTAACTTTTCACACGAGGATCCGATTGAGACTAATAATAGATCTTTACATTCGTAATTGAACGAAGAAGCCTCTGTCAAATTCAAACGACCATAACTTTTGACTTGGATGTTGGAATGAGGCCAATAATATATCTGGACGCTTTAAATCGATCAAGAAAGGCTGTGGCAGATCCAAACAACCATAACATTTGACTCGAATATCTGATTGAGACCTATAATATATTGTGACGCTTGGAATTGATCAAGGAAGCCAGTGGTAGATCCAAACGGCATAACTTTCTCTCGAATGTCCTATCGTAACGCTCTTAATTGAACGAGGAAGCCTCTGCCAAATTCAAATGGCCATAGCATGTGACTCGGTTGTTTGATTGATGCCAATAGCATATCATAGCACTCGTAATTGAACGACGAAGCCTCTGTCAAATTCAAATGGCCATAACTTTTGACTTGGATGTCGGGTTGAGACCAATAATATATCATGACGCTTTAAATCGATCAAGGAAGTCTTTGCCAGATACGAACTGCCATAACTTTTGACTCGAATGTCTGGTTGAGGCCCATAATATATTGTGACGCTTGAGATCGATCAAGGAAGCCTGTGACAGATCCAAACTGCCATAGCGTTTGACTCGGTTGTTCCACTGATGCCAATAATATATCGTGACACTCATAATTGAACGAGGAAGCCTATACCTAATTCAAACGACCGTAACTTTTGACTCGTATGTCTGACTGAGGCCCATAATATATTGTCACGCTTGAAATCGTTCAAGAAAGTCTGTCGCAAATCCAAAGAGCCATAACTTTTTACTGGGGTGTCCGATTAACACCCATAATATATTGTGACAATCATAATAGAACTAGGAAGCCTCTTTCAACTTTAAACAGTCATAACTTTTGACTCGGATGTCGAATTGAGGCCAATAACGTATCGTGACGCTTTAAATCGATCAAGGAAGCCTGTGGCAGATCCAAATGACCATAATATTTGACTTGGATATCTGATTAAGGCCCATAATATATCGTGACGCTTTAAATCAATCAAGGAAGCCTGTGGTAGATCCAAATGGGCGTAACTTTTCACACGAGCTTCCGATTGAGACTAATAATAGATCGTGACATTCGAAATTGAATGACGAAGCCTCTGTCAAATTCAAATGGCCATAACTTTTGACTCAGATGTTTGATTGAGGCCCATAATATATCGTGACGCTTGAAATCGATCAAGGAACCCTGTGGCAGATCCAAACGGCCATAACTTTCTCTCGAATGTGCTATCGTGTCCCTCATAATTGAACGAGAAAGCCTCTCCAAATTCAAACGGCCATAGCGTTTGACCCGGTTGTTCGATTGATGCCAATAGTATATCGTGACACTCATAAATGAACGAGGAATCCTCTGCCTAATTCAAACGACCATAACTTTTGACTCGGATGTCTAACTGAGGCCCATAATATATTATGACCCTTGATATCGTTCAAGGAAGCCTGTGGTAAATCCAAACAGCCATAACTTTTTACTCGAGTGTCCGATTGACAACAATAATATTTCATTACGATCATAATTGAATGAGGAACCTTCTTTCAAATTTAAACGGTCATAACCTTTGACTTGGATGTCGGATTGAGGCCAATAACATATCGTGACGCTTTAAATCGATCAAGGAAGCCTATGGCAGATCCAAATGACCATAACTTTTCACTCGGTTGTCTGATTCAGGCCCATAATATATCGTGACGCTTGACATAAGGAAGCCTTTGGCAGATCCAAACTGCCATAACTTTCTCTCGCATGTCCTATCGTGACACTCGTAATTGAACGAGGAAGCCTCTGCCAAATTGAAACGGTCATAGCGTTTGACTCAGTTGTTCAATTGATGTCAATAATATATCATGACACTCGTAAATGAACGAGGAAACCTCTGCCTAATTCAAACGGCCATAACATTTGACTCGGATGTCTGATTGAGGCCCATAATATTTTGTGACGCTTGAAATCGGTCAAGGAAGCCTGTGGCAAATCCAAACAGCC
This sequence comes from Glycine tomentella, assembly GCA_007407185.1. Lineage (NCBI taxonomy): Eukaryota > Viridiplantae > Streptophyta > Magnoliopsida > Fabales > Fabaceae > Glycine > Glycine tomentella. The sequence continues at coordinate 974,830 of PYAF01002271.1, forward strand.
ATAACTTTTTACTCGAGTGTTTGATTAACACCCACAATATATCGTTTCGATCATAATTGAACGAAGAAGCCTCTGTCAAATTCAAATGGCCATAACTCTTTTTTGGATGTGAGATTGAGGCCAAGAATATATTGTGACGCTTTAAATCGATCAAGGAAGCCTTTGGCAGATCCAGACGGCCATAACTTTTGACTCGGATGTCTAATTTAGGCCCATAATATATCGTGTCGCTTGAAATCAATCAAGGAAGCTGGTGCAGATCCAAATGGCCATAACTTTGTCTCGAATGTCCTATCGTGATTCTCGTAATTAAACGAGGAAGCCTCTGCCAAATTCAAACGGCCATAGCGTTTGAGTCAGTTGTTCAATTGATGCTAATAATATATCGTGCACTCGTTATTGAATGAGGAAGCCTCTGCCTAATTCTAACGGCCATAACTTTAGACTCAGATGTCTGACTGAGGCCCATAATATATCGTGACACTCGTAATTGAAAGAGGAAGCCTTTGCCAAATTCGTTTGGTCATAGCGTTTGACTCAATTGTCCAATTGAGGCCCATAATATTTTGTGATGCTTGAAATCGATCAAGGAAGACTATGGCAAATCCAAACGGTCGTAACTTTTCACACGAGTGTCTGATTGAGACTAATAAGAGATCGTGACATTCATAATTCAACGACGAAGCCTCTGTCAAATTCAAACGGCCATAACTTTTGACTTGGATGTCTGACTGAGGCACATAATATATTGGGATGCTTGAAATCGATCAAGGAAGCCTATGGCAAATCCAAACGGCCATAACTTTCTCTCGAATGTCCTATCGTGACGCTTGTGATTGAACGAGGAAGCCTCTGCCAAATTCAAATGGCCATAGCGTCTCGGTTGTTCGATTGATGCCAATAATATATCGTGACACTGGTAAATGAACGAGAAAGCCTCTGCTTAATTCAAACGACCATAACTTTTGACTCGGATGTCTGACTGAGGCATCCGATTCAAAAGTTATGGTCGTTTTATTTTGCAAGAGGCTTTTTAGTTCAATTTCGAGCGTCGCGATACATTATGGGCCTCAATCAAACATCCGAGTCAAAGGTTATGGTAGTTTGCATTTTGCAGGTGCTTGCTCGATCAATTATGAATGTCACGATATATTATGGGACTCAATCAGACACTTGAGTGAACAATTATGGTCTTTTGGATCTATCACAGGCTTCCTTGATCGATTTCAAGCGTCATAATATGTTAATGGGCACAATTAGACATCTGAGTCGAAAAGTTATGGCCGTTTTATTTTGCAAAAGGTTTCCTACTGCAATTTCGAGCGTCGCGATACATTATTGGCCTCAATCAAACATCCGAGTCAAAGGTTATGGTAGTTTGCATTTGACAGGGGATTCCTTGATCAATTACGAGTGTGACGATATATTATGTGACTTAATAGGACAGTCGAGTGAACAATTGTGGTCGTTTGGATATGTCACAAGCTTCCTTGATCGATTTCAAGTGTCATGATAAATTAAGGGCCTCAATCAGACATCTGAGTCAAAAGTTATGGTCGTTTGAATTTGGCAGATGCTTCATCGTTCCATTACAATTGTCACGATATATTATCGGTGTCAATCAGACACCCAAGTCAAAAGTTACCACTGTTTGAAATTGCCACAGGCTTCGGTGATCAATTTCAAGCGTCACAATAAATTATGTGCCTCAATCCGACATCCGAGTCAAAAGTTATGACTGTTTGAATTTGGCAGAGGCTTCCATGTTCAATTTGGAGCATAACATTTTATTATGGGCCTCATTTCGATATCGGAGTCAAACGTTATGGTCGTTTACATTTGACTAGAGCTTCCTCGTCCAATTACGAGGGTCACGATATATTATGGGACTCAATCGGGCACTCGAGTGAAAAGTTATCATTGTTTGCATCTACCACAGGCTTCCTTGATCAATTTCAAGCATCACGATATGTTAGGGGCGTCAATTAGACATCCTTGTCAAAAGTTATAGCCTTTTGAATTTGGCAGAGGCTTCACTATTTGTGTTTGAGCGACACAATATATTGTGGGCCTCAATTGAACATCCAACTCAAATGTTATGGTCGTTTGCATTTGACGGGGGCTTCCTCGTTCAATTATGAGTGTCACGATATATTGAGGGTCTCAATCAGACATCTATGTCAAATGTAACGGCTGTTTGCTTCTGCCAGAGGCTCCGTTGATAAATTTCAATCATCACGATATATTAAGGGCCTCAATCAGACATCCGAGTCAAAAGTTTTGGCTGTTTTATTTTGCAAGAGGCTTCCTCGATCAATTTTTGGCGTCGCAATACATTATGGGCCTCAATCAGACATCTAAGTCAAAGGTTATGGTAGTTTGCATTTGACAAGGGCTTACTTGATCAATTACGAGTGTCACAATATATTATGGGACTCCATCGGACACTTGAGTGAACAATTATGGTCGTTTGGATATGTCACAGTTAATGGCCACAATCAGACATCCGAGTCAAAAGTTATGGCCATTTTATTTTGCAAGAGGCTTCCTAGTTCAATTTCGAGTGTCGCGATACATTATTGGCCTCAATCAGACATCTGAGTCAAAGGTTATGGTAGTTTGCATTTGACAGGGGTTTCCTCGATCAATTATGAGTGTCACGATATATTATGGGATTTAATCGGACACTCGAGTGAACAATTATGGTCGTTTGGATATGTCACAAGCTTCCTTGATCGATTTCAAGCGTCATGATAAATTAAGGGCCTCAATCCGACATACGAGTCAAAAGTTAAGGCCGTTTGAATTTGGCAGAGGCTTCCTCGTTCCATTACGAGCGTCACGATATATTATCGGTATCAATCAGACACCCAAGTCAAAAGTTACCGTTGTTTGAATTTGCCATAGGCTTCGGTGATCAATTTTAAGCGTCATGATAAATTATGTGCCTCAATCCGACATCCAAGTCAAAAGTGATGACTGTTTGAATTTTGCAGAGGCTTCCATGTTCAATTTGGAGTGTCACAATTTATTATGGGCCTCATTTCGATATCGGAGTCAGACGTTATGGTCGTTTACATTTGACTAGAGCTTCCTCGTCCAATTACGAATGTCATGATATATTATGGGACTTGAAATTGATCAAGGAAGCCTTGTTTTGAATCAAATTCGTTATGTTTGCAAACAATTGAGGCCCATAATAATAGCTAAATGTGGGCATCATACTTAGACAATTGTCACGAAATATGTGGGCATCATACTTAGACAATTGTCAAGATATATGTGGGCATCATACTTAGACAATTATGGGCCCTTAATATATGTGCTTCAATTGTCACGATATATTATGGGCCTCATTTCTATATCGGAGTCAGACGTTATGGTCGTTTACATTTGACTAGAGCTTCCTCATCCAATTACGAATGTCACGATATATTATGGGACTTGAAATTGATCAAGGAAGCCTTGTTTTGAATCAAATTCATTTTATGTTTGCAAACAATTGAGGCCCATAATAATAGCTAAATGTGGGCATCATACTTAGACAATTATGGGCCCTTAATATATGTGCTTCAATTGTCATGATATATTATAGGCCTCATTTCGATATCGAAGTCAGACGTTATGGACGTTATGATGCCCACCTTGTTTTGAATCAAAATCGTTATGTTTTAAGTTTTTAATATATTTTAGATAGGAATTACAATTTTAGAAGTTTTTAATATGATTGTGTGACTTTTTATATAGAAATAAGGAAATTTTAGAAGGTATCCTCACTCAAGCGAGGTATAGGCCGCTCAAACAAGCTCAAACAGAGGAGAAGATGAAATTTTACAAAAGATATCTCGCTTAAGCAAGGAGCGCATTAGACAGTGTGTTCAGAAACTGAATTTATTCCTCCTAGTCTTTGGATCCAAACCATACTTATTACAAGGAGTTTGATCATTTTACCCCTCCTTGTCTTCACATACATACTTAGTGGTCAAGGAAGACTTAAATTGCCTCCATAGTATTGCGACCGATGAAATGATCTTCTTCTTGGCATTGGACATTTCTAAAATATCAAATGTTCCCTATATCAGAAAATAACCATTAAAGAGTTAGTGAATGACAACAACCTTCTAAACTTAAATACAAATAATTACTAAAACTGATATGTTTAGTGGACATACCGCAATGTCATCCCAAATCAGATTCTTTAGAGCTTCAGGTACAACTTTCCGATTGGCATACAAAATATCAATCTTATCTTGAGCTACCATCCCTAAATAGTTGTGGAACTTCTCTTTATGTGGCCCTGAAGCTTTCCTAATGGTAGGATTGACATGAACCTCTACCTTGGGCTTATTCAATTGTCTACTAGTCAAACTTTTGAGTCGTGTATCCATGACCCTGTGCAAATAAAACAAATTATAAATGATGACGTTATGCAATATTATAAAAACATTTACTTTTAGTTAACACGATTATGTAGGAATATTGATGTATGTCTAAACCCATTAGACATTAATTTCCCAAATCTACCTTGCAATGAAACCCAATCTTCAAGCTTTTTCAAGAACACAAGTTGTCCAAACTTCACGTGAAACACATAGCTGGTTGGAAGCTTTAATTTGCAGCAAAGGAAGATGGAGAAAGGTTAGGGATGAAGATGGAAGACACCATGTGACGGAGGTCCAAGACAAACCAAAGGTCTAGAAGGAGAGATTTAAGCACTTCCTTTGGTGAGCTTTAAGGGACCAATGACAAGAGCTAGGACTCAAGCACTTCAAGATCACATTCAAGCTAATTTGGGCAAATATGAGGAGGCACACCAAACCAAGGATGACAAGAGCTGGATTTTGATGTCTCAAATCCAATTTAATTCAATAAATTCCAGCACTTGTTAGGAGAAATTCAACAAAACACTTGTAAATAGGTTTTTACCGTTTTAATCGATTATTCTGGTCTTGTAATCGATTACACAATTTCCAGTTGCAAAGTCAAGCAAGGTCGTTCTGCTTTAATCGATTACCAAACCAAGAAATCGATTATTTAGGTCAAATAATTGATTACATGGTCGAAATAATAGATTAAAACCAGTTTTAGTGTTGTAAGCAGAATCAGCTCTTTCCGTGTTAGTCGATTAAATGGTTCTTGTAATCGATTATTTCAGTTCTGAACTTATTTAGTCGATTACTATGTCGAATTAATCGATTATTTTGGTCTATATCAATTTTCAGGATGGATGTGAGCAAAATAATTGATTACTAGGTTGAATTAATCGATTAAACCCTAAGTCTGCTTTGCACCTGTTTCGGAAGCCAAAGGTCACTTTTGGAAAGCTTGTACTTCAAGCTTCATTTAGGCTTCATTTCAATTTGTATTATACTTACATTTAGTGTCATTTTTAGCTTGTAATTTCGTGTTCTATATAAAGGCCTGAATGTAACTAACTTTTGGTTCATTAATACAATTTCTGAAAATTGTTGTGAGAGTTTCTCTCTTGTTCTTGTTCAATAACTTCTAAGTCTTATCAATGGCTTCCCAATGCTATTCTGGTGATTCTTACTAGGCTTATTGGAAATCCTTTTCCATGGTGCCATTCCTTATCTTCACTTTCATTCCTAACCTTCTTCCATCTTCCATTTTCTGCAACTT
>PYAF01002271.1:980569-1008796 GCA_007407185.1 Glycine tomentella
GAGTGCTGGAACTTATGAGTTCAAAGGTTTGCTTGAAGCTTGGGTTCTATTGCAAGGAAGATTTGGGAAAACTTAATAGCTATGGGTTCAGTTGTCTTCCACCATGTGGTATCAGAGTCTAATCCTTGTAGAATTCTTCTTCAAGTTCAGTTTTAGATTTCTTCAAAGGTAAAATTCTGCATTAAAACCCAAAAACGAAAATCCATTTTAATTCCTTATTTCTTGTTGTTTTCCTTTGATTCTTGATGGTGTGGGCTTGTTGTGTGTTCAATCACAAAACCATAGTGTTTTCTTCAAGTTCTATGTGATTTCTTGTTCTTATGTTCTTCATGTGTTCTTGATATTTTTCTGATTTTCTAGCTTTGATTCTTGTCAACTTTTGTTTGTAGTGTTTTTGTGTTGTATGACCACTTGTTTTGATTCTACTCTCATGCCTAAACTGAATTGAGTTGTTAGAAGCAAATTTTACAGTTGTTATACATCATATTTTAGTGATTCATTGAATTTCTTTAGGAATTTTGAACTTGTGCAAAAGAAAAATAAAACAAAAGCTGTAAAAAAAATACATGAAGTGATATCATATTGGTACAGCCAAATACATTATTGAGTAGTGGCTGGAAAAAGTGAAAGAAAAACAGAATTTAGAAGCAAATTACAAAATTACAAGTTCCAAAATTTCCTTTGAACAACAAAAATCAAGTGAACTTGTATAACATGCAAATTTGGGGAAATTTGACTTCTAGCAATTGAATTTATTTGGCATATCCTCCTTGTCCAATTTGGTACAGCCATAGGATTCCTTGAGTTGTCTCATAAATTCCAATTTGAGTTGTGTTTTTCTCAATTTTGCTTTGTTGCTTGTCTCTTTAAAATTTCCAAGGTTTGTCTTAGAGTTTTGTTGTTCTTTGGACTCTTGAATCTAGCCTAGAATCATTTCATATTTCACTGTAGTAAAGAAACTTGATTTGATTAGAAGTTTTTGCTTAAGAACTATAGAGAGGAATAAGAGTGAAAAAAGGAAAGAGAGAACATTATAGAAAAAGCCTAGAAAGTGTGTAAACATGAGTGAGTGTGATAAACACTTAGAGAGGGGTGAGAATTTCTTTATATACTTGTGTTTTGCTAACCATTTTCTTTGAAGGATGAGTTCAAGTGGAGGAGAAGCTTTTTCACCTAGGACCTCTAGGTTGATGAAAGCCATGACAAAACAAATAATAGATTTGAAAACTGAAATAGATGCCAAATTTGAAGGAATGCAAAGAAGGAGTAATCCAAGAGAAAGTGTGGATGGAGAGGCTCATAATAGTAGAAGGTTGAGTGAGTATGCTTCTTCTTATGGAGAAAACTATTATGATGAAAGGAGTGAGAGGGAGGATGGGAGAGAAAATAATAGAAGAGAAAATCATAGGAGACATAATCCTAGGAGGCAAAATAGGGAGGGTGAGAAGAGAAGAGAGAGATGAGAGGAATGGAGGATTGAATGTAGTGAAAATAAAAATTCCAAAATTCCTTGGCAATAATGATCCGGAAGAATATTTTGAGTGGGAGGTGAAAGTAGAACAAATTTTCTCATGCCAACATTTTGAGGAAGAAAAGAAAGTTACTCTAGCAACTCTAGAATTTGGTAGCTATGCTTTGATATGGTGGAACCAAATTCCAATGGATATAGTGAGGGGAAGGAGACAAAGAGTAAATTCTTATGATTACTTGAAGGCATGCTTGAGAGGAAGATTTGTTCCAACTTACTATGCAAGAGAAGTCCATAATAAGCTTCAAAGACATTTCCAAGGTAATAATAAGAGTGTTGATGAATATTATAAGGAAATGGAATTGATGATGATAAGGGCTGAAATTGTGGAAGTTCAAGAAGCAACAATGGCTAGGTTCCTTCATGGCTTGAATAGAGAAATTCAAGATGTGATGGAGCTACATTCATATGTCACAATTGAGGAGCTAGTCCACAAAGCTCAAAGGGTGGAACAACTAAAGAGGAGAAAAGCTTCCAAATTCTCCAAAGGGGCTACAACTTCCAGCTGGAAGGACAAGTCAAAAAGAGAGGTTTCTCCTAAGAAAAATAAAGAAGTAAAAGTGGAGAGCCCAAGAAAAAAAATGGTGGAGCCAACTCCAAAAAGATCAAGCAATATCAAGTGTTTTAAGTGTCTGGGTAAATGACACATTGCTTCTCAATGTCCTAACAAGAGGACTATGATTTTGCTTGAGGATGGATGTATAAGAAGTGAGTCTTCAAGTGACTCAACTAGTTCTTCAAGGGAAGAAGAAAGGGAACTCACACTAGTGGAGGCCGAAGAGGGTGATGATCTCTTGATGGTAAGGAGAATGTTGAGTAATTTTTGCCTAGAAAAAGAAGAGACTCAAAGAGAAAGTATTTTTCACACAAGGTGCTTCATTAAGGATAAAGTTTGTTCACTTATCATTGATGGTGGGAGTTGCACCTATGTGGCAAGCACAAGGCTTGTGGAAAAATTACATTTACCAACCAAAAAGCATCCAAAGCCATACAAGCTACAATGGCTTAGTGAAAGTGGAGAAGTGGTGATAAATTCTCAAGTGCTCATTACTTTTTCTATTAATGCTTATCATGATAATGTTCTTTGTGATATTGTTTCAATGGAGGCTGGTCATATCCTTCTTGGTAGACCATGGCAATATGATAGAAAAGTGATACACAATGGCATGGAGAACACTTTTGAATTTGAGCACCTAGGCAAGAAAATTATTTTGAGGCCTTTGACTCCTAGACAAGTGTGTGAGGATCAAATAAAAATGAAAGAAAGGAGAATTGAGGAGTTGAAAAAAAATATTGCACCTAAAAAAGAGAAGAAAAGTGAGGTACCCAAGAGAAAAACTAGTGAGAAAAAAAGAAAATGATAACAAAAAAATTCATGAGATTAAAGAGAGCTTGTTCTTGAATGAAAAGCAAATTAAGAGAGTACTATTGACACAACAACCTCTTTATTATATGCTTCCTAACTCTCTTTGTTTACATGTTGAAAAGGAAGGTGAAAAATTGCCCAAAGCTATGCAATCACTTTTGGAAGAGTATCAAGATGTCTTTCCAAAACAAGTGCCTAATGGCTTGCCTCCTTTGAGAGGCATAGAGCATCAAATTGATTTGATTCTAGGTTGTGCACTCCCTAATAGGCCAGCTTATAAGACTTGATGACTACCAAGACATGAATGCTTGGCTCGGATCGTTTCCGGATTGTAATCTTCAAGAATCCACGAATTAGGGTTTGCAATTCAAATACAAAAATGGAGAAGAGTAAGAAATGATTTAGAATGACGCCACGATCCTCAATTGGAACGATAAGTTGTAGGAGGATTCGCCACAAAGGAAAGCTTCCTTGATAAGAACCAATTTGGTCTCAATCAAGAACCAACAAGAGGCTAAGCTCTCAATTTAAGCAAAAGCTCAATTTCATTAATCAAAGTTAACCCAAAATAGCAAAGTCTGAGTATTTATAGGGCTAGACCTCTAATAAGCCCCTAAAAAACGTAGGTTTAGGCCTATTTACGGAAATATCAAAGCCCATTACATGAAAACAATAAAAGGAAAGCTGCAATACCATTTTAAATGAAAATAATCAATTAAAACGAAGCGTAATCAATTAAAATAGAGCGTTTCAGCACTATGTAATCAATTACCGCAACATCGTAATCGATTACAACAGACAAATAATCGATTAAAATAGACAGACAGATAAACAGACAGACAACATTTGCATTTTAATCGATTACAGACACATTTAATCGATTAAAACAGACAGCAAAATTTTATCACAACAGACAAGACTTTTTTGATATGTTTTCATTGAATTTGGTGTGCCTCTTCATGCTTGTCCACAAGATATAAGACATTTTTTATGTGGTCTTGAAGGGCTTGGGTTCTAGCTCTTGTCATGGGTCCTTCAAAGCTCACCAAAGGAAGTGCTTCAAGCTCTCCTTCTAGACCTTTGGCTTGTAATGGACCTCCATCATCATGATCCTTAGATAGCCCTCTATTATCCCCTCCTTCTTGAAAAGAATCCATCCTCAGATTTGCATTCAAAACACCTACATCACAAGGAGAAAGATCAGTGACATTAAAAGTAGAACTCACTCCATACTCACTTGGCAAGTCTATCTTGTAGGCATTGTCATTAATCCTCTCAAGGATCTTGAAAGGTCCATCACCCTAGGTTGGATTTTAGATTTCCTTTGGAAAGGAAACCTATCCTTCCTTAGATGCAACCAAACGTAAACTCCAAGATCAAATACGATGGTCATTCTTCCCTTGTTGGCATGTCGAGCAAATTGCTCCATCATCTTCACAATATGATTTGGCACCCTTCCATGGAGATTCTTAAGAAAAGTAGCTCTAGAAGCCCATTTTTACTCAAAATAAAAGAATCATTAGGTAAGGAAATTAAATCAATAGGAAATAATGGGCTAACATAATAAAAGACCCCACAAAGAGAAAAATAAATGGTAGAGTGGATTACCCCATCATCAAGTCTAGGATTAGGATGTCGATACCATATGGTGATATTGTTGATGGGTTTACAATTCGTGCACAACTTCCACATGTTTTCTTTCTTTGGGACTAGTATGACTGGCATTGCACGTGCGCTCAAGCTTTTCTTCACCCATCCTCCTTGCATCAACTCTTCAACCAGCTTTTGAATCTCCTTGGTCTCTTCCGGATTACTCAAATAGGTAGCGCTATTAGGAAGTAAAGCTCCCAGAACAAGATCAATTTGATTCTCAATTCCTCTTAAAGGAGGCAAGCTATGGGGTATGTCTTGTGGAATGACATCCTCAAGCTCCTTTAAAAGTGAATCAAAACCTGGAGGCAAGTCAAAGGAACTAGAAGACAAGCACAGATAATTTGGAATGAGTAAATACATTTGTTGTCTAGCTAGCATCACTCTTTTTACTGCCATAGGTTTGATGAACAAACCCGATTTTACTACTAATTGTTTTTCACTATTTTTTTTTCTATTTTCTTGGGTTCTCTCTTATCCATCTTTTTGCCATCTTTTTCTTTTTGGATTTTCTTTTTCAAAGGACTCTTTTCTTCTTTAATTTTCTTTTTCTTTTTCTCTTTTCAATCGTATTTTTATTTGATCCTCACACACCTCACTTGGAGACAAAGGTGAGAGAACTACCTTTTTACCTTTATGAGGGAAAGAATATCGATTGGTGACCCCATTGTGTATCACATTTCTATCTATTGCCAAGGTCTACCAAGCAACACATGGCCGGCTTCCATGGGAACCATATTTCAAAGCACTTCATCCACATATTTACCAACGGAGAATGTAAGCGACACTTGCTTATCCACCACCAACTCACCGTTGTCACTCAACCATTGCAATTTATAAGGTTTAGGGTGAGGGATAGTTTTTAAACCAAGCATATCCACTAATCTAGTGCTTGTAACATTGGTGCAACTTCCTCCATCAATGATTAGAGAACCAACCTTTCCACTCACCAAGCATCTAGAATGGAAAATGTTTTCTCTTTGTGTATCATCTCTATCTTTGCACAAGCTACCCATGAGTTGTCTTACCATCAAAAGATCTCCCTCTTCCGTTTTAAGAAAACAATAATCCTCACCTTCACTAGTGGAATTATGAGAACTCCTAGAGGATTCACTATCCACCTCTCCATTTTCTAACACAATCATTGTCCTTTTGTTTGGACATTGGAATGCTATATGACCCTTACCCAAACATTTAAAACATTTAATTGAACTAGATTTATTAGAAGGAGAATGAGTTGTAGGATTAGGATTACCTCTTGAAGACTTCTTTTCAAAATGTTGGGAAGAAGAACCTCCTTCTTGGAAGTTCCTTATCCTTCCAAGATGAATGACCATATGAAGACTTTTTCTAGGCTTGTTTTCTCTTTAATTGTTGCTCCACTTTCATAGCTCTATGTATAAGTTCATCCATGGTGTTGTAAGTTTGAAGCTCCACAACATCTTGAATGTCCCTATTCAAGCTATTCAAAAATCTAGTCATTGTAGTCTCATTAGTCTCCTCAATGTTTGCTCTTACCAAAGAAATCTCCATCTCCTTGTAATAATCATCAACACATCTATTTCCTTGATAGAGTCTTTGTAATTTGTTATGCAAATCCCTTATGTATTAAGGTGGGACAAATCTCCCCCTCATGATTCCTTTCATTGTCATCCATGTGTCTAGTCTATGTCTCCTCAATCTTCCTCTTTCCATTTGCACTTGATTCCACCAAGCCATGGCATACCCTTCAAATTCTAAGCTAGCCATCTTCATTTTCTTTTCTTCACTAATTGTGACAATCAAAAACTTGGTCAACTTTTATCTCCCAATCAAGGTAAGCCTCTGCATCATTAGTACCTAGAAACTTGGGAAGTTTGAATTTCACATCTTTCATTCCATCCTTATTCCTCCTAGGCCTATACCTTCTACCATCATCATAGCCATCATCACTCCCTTGAGAAGAATGAGGTGACCTATGATATCTCCTTCTCTCCATGTCATCTATTCTTTCACTCAACTCATAATTACTTCTTTGCATCTCATCAAAACGTTTGTCCATCCTTCTTTCAACATTTCTTTGCAACCTATCCATTTGCTTAGCCAATGAAGTCATTAGCATAGCTGTTCTAGGTGAAGGTGGATCACTATCGCCATCGGACACCATTGCTACAAGAAAAAGGTGAGTAAAACAAAACAATAATGTACCTTATCACTCACTAAGTGTTTACACTCGTCAACACTCGTGTTTCACACTTGAAAGACTTTTCCTTTAATGTTCAATCTTGTCTTTTTCCACTCTCTAACTCTTTGTCAACTCTTGAAATTTAACCAAAGATTCTAATTCAATGAATATCCAAAGCGAAGATGAAACAAATCCAAGCTCACTTAAGATATCAAGGAAGAAAGAAACCTCTAAGATAAAACCTTGGAATTTAGAAGACAAGCAATAAAAACTCAACAAGAAAAGCACAACTCAAAAGGAATGCTAAGGAAAGGCAAGTATAGAAATAGAAAATGCAAGATATTTCTTCTCTAAAAAATAAAATTGGCTAAGTTTAAACTACCATAATTATGCAAAAGAAAGTGCTATTAAACAATAATAAACACGCACTAAGAGAGGGCTAATAATAATTTTTTTTACTTTTGGGTCCTTATATCTTTTGATATTTCATTTTAACCCCATAATACTTTTTAATAATTTCCTTTTGGTCCTTCGTAAATTATCTTTTAGGACCCGAACTTTTGATATTTGCAAAAAATGGCCCAAAACTCTCTAGAGAGAATTTTATGAATCAAACTCAGAAAATTTCTAGCAATGTTATGAGTTTCATGAAGAACACGAAGAACAATCCATATTCAAAACAACTCCATATTCAACAAAACCATAGGGGAAATGAAGGCAATTGCAAGATAAACTCAAAAGTCACACAAGACACACAAAGAACAACAAACAACCAAGAATCATGATTTTTAATTTTCATTTTTCGGAAAAAAAATAAAAACGAAAATGCAAATAACATAGATAGAAATCTTTACGAAATACTTTCCAGAATCAAGCTCTAATTACCACATGATGACTACCAAGACATGAATGCTTGGCTCAGATCATTTTCGGATTGTAATCTTCAAGACTCCATGAATTAGGGTTTGAAATTCAAATAGAAAAATGGAGAAGAGTAAGAAATGATTTAGAATGACGCCATGATCCCCAATTGGAACGATAAGTCTGAGGAGGATTCGCCACAAAGGAAAGTTTCCTTGATAAGAATCAATTTGGTCTCAATCAAGAACCAACAAGAGGCTAAGCTCTCAATTTAAGCAAAAGCTCAATTTCATTAATCAAAGTTAACCCAAAATAGCAAAGTCTAAGTATTTATAGGGCTAGACCTCTAATAAACCCCTAAAAAACGTAGGCTTAGGCCTATTTACAGAAATATCAAAGCCCATTACATGAAAACAATAAAAGGAAAGTTGCAGTACCATTTTAAATGAAAACAATCGATTAAAATGAAGGGTAATCGATTAAAACAGAGCGTTTCAGCACTATGTAATCGATTACAACAACGAAATAATCGATTAAAATAGACAGACAAACAGACAGCATTTGCATTTTAATCGATTACAAACACATTTAATCGATTAAAACAGACAGCAAATGTTTATTATAACAGACAAGACTTTTTTGATGTGTTTTCATTGAATTTGGTGTGCCTCTTCATGCTTGTCCACAAGATATAAGGCATTTTTGATGTGGTCTTGAAGGGTTTGGATTCTAGCTCTTGTCATGGGTCCTTCAAAGCTCACCAAAGGAAGTGCTTCAAGCTCTCCTTCTAGACCTTTGGCTTGTAATGAACCTCCATCATCATGATCCTTAGATAGTCCTCTATCAAGACTTCACCAATGGAAGCAAAAGAGATACAAGCACAAGTAGAGAAGCTACTTGAAAAGGGGTGGATCCGTGAGAGCATGAGCCCTTGTGCTATGCCTATTATTCTTGTGCCTAAGTAGGAGGGAACTTGGAGGATTTGTACGGATTGTAGGGTAATCAACAACATCACCATAAGGTATAGGCATCCCATCCCTAGACTTAATGATCTTTTAGATGAATTGCATGGTGCTACTATTTTCTCTAAAATTGATCTTAAGAGTGGTTATCATCAAATAAGGATGAGGGAAGGGGATGAATGGAAAACGACTTTCAAAACAAAATTTGGACTTTATGAATGGTTAGTTATGCCTTTTGGTTTGACTAATGCACCTAGTACTTTTATGAGACTTATGAATCATGTTCTTAGGCACTTTATAGGCAAATTTGTGGTTGTGTACTTTGATGATATTCTTGTTTATAGTGCCAATTTAAATGATCATTTAATGCATGTTAAGAGTGTCTTGGAGGTTCTTAGAAAGGAGACCTTGTATGGAGCAATTGATAAATGTTCGTTTTTCACTTCACCAAGTTGTGTTTCTAGGTTTTGTAGTAGGTGCCCAAGGAGTCCAAGTAGATCAAGAAAAAGTGAAAGCCATCATGGAGTGGCCAACTCCTACAAGTGTAAAAGATGTTAGAAGTTTTCATGGTTTGGCAAGTTTTTATAGGAGATTTGTGAAGGATTTTAGTACCATTGCTTCTCCTTTGAATGAATTCATGAAGAAAACCATGAGTTTTTCTTGGAAGGAAGAACATGAAATTGCTTTCCAAACTTTGAAGGATAAGTTATCTCATGCACCTATTCTTGCATTGTCTAAGTCTGTTCTGCACCTGTTTGGGAAGCCAAAGGTCACTTTTAGAAAACTTGTACTTCAAGCTTCATTTAGGCTTCATTTCAATTTGTATTATACTTACATTTAGTGTCATTTAGCTCGTAATTTCGAGGTCTATATAAAGGCAAAAAAATGAATGTAACTAACTTTTGGTTCATTAATACAATTTCTGAAAATTGTTGTGAGAGTTTCTCTCTTGTTCTTGTTCAAGAACTTCTGAGTCTTATCAATGGCTTCCCAATGCTATTGTGGTAATTCTTCCTAGCCTTATTGGAAATCCTTTTCCATGGTGTCATTCCTTATCTTCACTTTCATTCCTAACTTTCTTCCATCTTCCATTTTCTACAACTTAAAACTCTGAAAATAGCCCCAATTCAATGAGTGCTGGAACTTATGAGGTCTTGAGGTTTGCTTGAAGCTTGGGTTCTATTGCAAGGAAGATTTGGAAAAACTTAACAGCTATGGGTTCAACTTTCTTCCACCACCATGGAGAAGCTCTCCAATAAGTCTAGGAAGAATCGCCACAATAGCATCGAGACGCCATTTAGAAGACCCAAGAGGTTCTTGAACAAGAAAAAGAGAGAAACTCACACAAATTTCAGATTTGAATTAACACGAACAAAGTTGTTACATTCAGTTTTTGGGGTAGCTTATATAGCCATGAAATTACAAACCAAATGCACATGAAATGACAAATTAAAATGAAGCTTGTAATGCAAACTAAAGAAGCCTAATGCAAGCTAAATGAAGCTTGAGGTGCAAGCTTCCCTATGTGACTCTTGGCTGATCCAATCCGTGCCAATGGTGTAGTATTTTAACTTCTAAGTGCAGCCAACAAGCTTACTTGGGTGCTACACAAATTACACACAAGTGCACCTACACCTCTTTACACAATTGCACTAAAAAAACCTTTTTATTGTCACTACTTTTGCTACTGGCAAGTGCTGGAATTTATGGAATTAAATTGAACTTGAGACATTAAAATCCAGC
This sequence comes from Glycine tomentella, assembly GCA_007407185.1. Classification (NCBI taxonomy): domain Eukaryota; kingdom Viridiplantae; phylum Streptophyta; class Magnoliopsida; order Fabales; family Fabaceae; genus Glycine; species Glycine tomentella. Next base: position 990,844 of record PYAF01002271.1, read on the forward strand.
CCTTGTTATTCTTGAGTTGGTGTGCTTCTTCATGCTTGTCCGAGTTAGCTTTGATGTGGTCTTGAAGGGCTTGGGTTCTAGCTCTTGTCATGTGTCCTTTAAAGCTCACCAAAGGAAGTTCTTCAAGCTCTCCTTCTAGATCTTTAGCTTGTAATGGACCTCCATCAAATATTCTCCCACAAGTCTTCATCATGATCATTACGATTTTCATGTACATCATCTACTTTGTGTTCTTCAATTATGAAAGGCGTTTGGAGAAAGAAGGAGTCTCACAAATATCAAGTGTTGAATCATCATTTTGATGACTTACACCACTTGTTCTTTCTTGTATATGTAACGCCCTGGAATTTTGATAACTTAACATTTATCTTTGATGTATTTCTTCTATTATATTTGATTACTTTATTAATTAGGATTAGTTGAAATGTTGTGTGAATTATCCTTTTTCAATTGCTTGGTGTGGATGTTAATTTATGTGGAGTTTGTTTGAGTTGCATTGTAAATGAGTGATTCCGAGTTTGACCCAAGCCTTACCCACATGTAAATTTTGACCGTTGGGATTGGCGAAATAGCATTTGAAGCGCGAGATATTAATTTTTCACAGAAGTAGTGAAATTTTAAAAATTGGGTCAGCTCGCCTAGGCAAGCCAAAATTCGTTTGGGCGAGTAAAGTCGATTATAAACATGAACAACAACATAAAATCTTGAAAAAGCTGGCCTTCTTCTTCCCCAAACCGCCACCCAACCCCTTTCCCCCTCCTCCTTCACCATCCACAGCCATTGGTGACCGCCACGAGTCGCCGTTTCTTGCCATTGAACCACCGCATGGAGAGAAACACTTTAATCAGAGCAGAATCTTCAAAACTCAACTTGAGGATTCGGTAGAGAGTGGAGCCTCCAATCCTCCTTTCTTGGTTTCTTTGAGGTAACCATGGTTTCCTTGCCTTCTCCTAGCTAGTTTGAAGTCTCTCTTGATATCTCTTGTGATTTGGAATACCGTCATTGGGTATTTTTACACTTCCTTTGAAAAACCTTTAAAAATGAGACGTTGTTAAGGTTTCCTTTTTATAATGTTGATGTCATTTTTGTGACCTTTGTTGAGCCCCGATTGCATTGGTGTGATCGGAATTTCAAAATGAGGTCATTTTGATGCGGACTTTCAAAACACCATTTTAGCTCCTTTTTAAATTTGAGTGGGTATTTGACCCTGAATGTTAATATCAACCTTGTCTTTGAAATCTATACTAAATTGTCTTCAATTTGGTATATAGAGCTCTACGTTTGGGCCAGAGCACACAAACTTGAGGGATCTCAAAACAACACCATGAGGAGCTAGCAGGAGAATTTATAGATAGGTGAGGTGATGAGGACATCAAAGGTCAACCCAGCATCAAAGACCAACCCCAAGACCAAGACCCAATACAAGGCATAGGAGGACCCATGACAAGAGCTAGAGCTAAAAAGACCCAAGAAGCTTTGCAACATGTAATGGCTAATCTGAGGGCAATCCAATTGCTTGAGGGAACCCACAATATAGAGGGCTGCATGACTGGACTACTAGTCACATGTATTGCTTGCTTGGAGTGATAATAAAAGCAATTATTGACATAGGCCTTATAAAAAAATTAATAGTAATAAAGTGCTTGTAGCATGTTTTGAGACTTGGACAGTTTAGTTATGCCTGACTTAACCACTAAGGCATTTTAGTTATTCCTACAATGTTGAGATTTTAATTTTCTTTTATTTTCTACTAGATGCATGAAAACTAATTTGTATAAATCAATTCTGAAGTGAATAGAGAAGGATCTTTGGCTGTTGGAATTTTATCATTAGCTTGAGTTTTTCTCTGGTAGGGTTCTTCCTTGAACCATTTGATCTTATCAAGAATTCTTCAATTCTTGTGGCGATCCTCAAGGCTTATCAAACATTTGTTTGTGGCACCTATCTGCTTGTTCCTTTGCACAATTTCTGTTCCTTGTCTAAATTTTCGCATTCCTAATTCTGTGATTTCACCCCGAATTTCTTATTGTCATAATTCTCGTTTTACCTATCCTTTTTCGGTGTGTTTTGTGTCTAAATTGCATTTCAGAAAGTCATCTTTTACCTCGTTTTGGAATCGGTCCAATCCGAGTTTTGTAGGCCGAGAAATACATAAAAGTTAACAATACGATTCTGGCTCTGTTGGTGTGCGAATTCCAACCTAGAATTGGTCCAAAATTGTATCAAGGCAAGGGGATTCTCATTATGAGGGGAGTTTATTGTTTGGTTACAGTTTTTGATACCATAGTTGGGGGTCAGGGAACCCAATTATGGAGATATATGCCTGTCCCTGTTGTGTGCTGGTTTTCAGGAAATACTATGTTTTAAACTAATGGGATGCAATATATTTATTATTGATGTATGCTTGTTCCTGTTGTGTGCTTGTTTTCAAGAAAAACTGTTTTTTTCACTAATGGGATGCAATGAATTTGTTATTGATGGATAAAACTGTGAATGATGATGTTGTTGTAATGATTGAATTTTTGGGAAAAGTCTTAATTACAAAGGAGTCTCTACCCAAAATTTTATAATACGTTCTTAATTCTTTATTAAATTTTTAAATGGACATAAGAGTTTGTTTTCTATGTTATAGTCCTCCTCTTTAATTTAGAGTTTTCCTAAAATACCAGTCTTGTGGTAATATGAATTGTAAATGAATGAGGTTTGTGATGTTGATAATGATATTGAAATGAGATTATGTTGATAATTATATCAATATGAGATGATATTGGTGTTTATGATGATGATGTTGAAATGAAATGATGTTGTTGATGAAATTGAAATGTAATGATATTGATGTTGTTGATGACATTGAGATGAGATGATGTTGATGCTAATGATGTCATTGATGAGAGATAATCTTGATGATTACAATGTCATTGTATGTTGTGTATACACATGGGGGTGCATGACTGGATATCCCTGAGGTGAAGAGTTTACGAATTTTAAGCATTCTTGGAGAGGAAAAACGATTGCTTAGAATTTTGGTCTCTATCCTCGATCAGTGCATTGATGAGCCCATATTTGTATGTTGTGTATGTACATGGGGGTGCATGACTTATTGGGTATCTTAGCAAGGAAGGGTTTACGAATTTCAAGCTTCCCTAGAGAGAAAAAGGGATTGTTTAGAATTTCGGTCCCTATACACAGTCAGTGCATTGATGGTTCCCATGTTTCACACTTCATAATTACATGGATGGAAATAGAATGAAGGCAATGTGTACATGTTGTTTTTATGGGATTAAAACGTGGGTACTAAGGGGCATGTCACTTGGTTTGAAATTCCCTTGAGACTTTGGCTGATCACCATGGGGGGATGGCCGATGCACGACAGGGTGACCCCGATAAACTACTGAATCATTTTCCTAAAAGAGGCTATTTCCATGAGAGTGGTACCACATTGCATGGTGAGAGTGGAATCAGGTGCATGCATCATTTTGAGCATAATTGATTTGAATTGTGGAAAAAGTGGATGACTAGTTTGTTGAGTATGTGTTGAACTGATTGATTACTGAGAATGATTGTGGTTATTATTAGTGTTGCTTTCTTTCTAATTATTGTTATCTGGAACTTGTTGATTTTGTATGATAAACTCACCCTTGCAATTTTCGTACCGTGTGGTTGGTACCTGCGATGATCACACCTTCGTTCGTGGGAGCAGATGAGCAGCAGTAGGTGACTTTTTTTGGAGGGAGATCCTTTTTGTTGGAGCTGCTAAGCTGATGTGATAACATTGGAATTTATTTTGGGGAGAGAGTTGTGTTGTATTATCAACTTTTTCTTAGTTGGTCCCTTGATTCTCTTTAATCGGGCATGTAAACCCCAAGCTTATATATTTATTAAAAGCTAAATTATGTTCTAACATGTAATGATTTAAAATATACATACATATGTATTTATTTATGTATTTGTGCGTTGTTTGATAAGTGTATTATTGCGAAAAATTTACTCTCATTTTCATAATAAAATTAATAGAGTTTTCATTAAAAATTGAAATTACCCGTATAGAGTAATGATATCGTAGCGACGAGGTGGGTCGTTATAAACACGAACCATCTTAACTCACATGAATCATTTACATAAAACACCTGTTTTGCTTGTTCTACCATGATGAAAGGCCTGTCCTTGTAAGCAACCTTATCAAGGTCTACCAAAGTAAATCTTATTTTGTCTTGTCGCACACTGATATTTCCATTAATCTAATTACACTTAAAAATAGGCACTCTGAATTTACTATAATCAAGCTCACATATTTCTTCAATAACTCCAAAGTAAGGCATGGACGCACTAATGGGGTTGTTATCTGATGCACTACAAAAGTGTAAGGTGTAACGACCCGCCTCGTCGCTACTATTTCATTAACTTTTACCGTACAAAATTTAATTTTTAAGTAAAACTTCATTAATTTGATTATGAAAATGATGGCAAATTTTTTGCGATAATACAATTATTATACACGTATTACAATTACATATTTAAACACATATGTACTTATATTAAATCAGTACATGTCATCCACATGTTAGAACTTCCTTTAGCTTTACATGTATATACACCTGAAATTACATATCTAACAAAAAGCCAAAGAACTAACTAAGAAAGAGTTGATTAACAAAACACAACTCTTTCTCCAAAAAGAAATCAAACGTCATCACATCGACTTGGTGGCTCCAACCAAAAAGAAGATCTCCGTCCAAGGTCACCTATTGCAAATGAAAGTTTGTGATCATCACAGGTACCAACCACACGGTACAACAAAAGCAAGGCTGAGTTTATTATATAAAACCAACAAATATTAGATAGCAGCAATTGGGAAGGAAACAACATTACTCACCATAATCATTAACAAAAATCCATGATTCCAATACACACTCAACAAACCAATCATCCAATGCATTTCACAACTCAAACAATCATGCATAGAATGATGCATGCACCTGACTCATCTATCAACATGAATGTGGTACCATCCTCATGGAAATAGCCTCTCTCAGGAAAATGATGTAGTAGCTCGTCAAGGTCACTCTGTTGTGCACAGGCCGCTCCCCCATGGTGATCAGCCCTGAGTCACAAGGGAGTTCCAAACAGAGATGCGTCCCCAGTACCTCTGTACCCTACTGCCACCATCCTGTTTCCATCCATGCAAATGAAGTATGAAGCATGGGCATCATCAATGTATGACCCGACTAGGAACACATCCTTCTTCGCAAGGGTAACCCGTCATACACCCCCATGTACATACATAACAACCCAATATGGGCTCACCGATGCGCTGACCGTGGCTAGGAACACATCCTTCCTTGCAAGGGTAACCAATCGGTCACTGTATTCCATGTGTACATACATAGCATACAATCATGGGCACCATCAATGTATGACCTGGTTAGGAACACATCCTTCCTCGCAAGGGTAACCAGTCATTCACCCCCATGGGTATCCATGTATATTCACATCACACATTGACAACCATGGGAACCATCAATGCATGACCTGGCCAGGAACACATCCTTCCTGGCAAGGGTAACCCGTCATACACCCCCAATTGGTATCCACACACAATGACATTGTTCACATCAACATTATCTCTCATCAATGTCATTATCAACCTCAATATCATCATCATGCATATCAATACTATCTCATTTCAACATCATTAACCACGTCAACATTATCTCATTTGAACATCATCAATTACATCATCATTATCTCATTCAATCATCACCAACACATTAATAACATCTCATTTCAACATTATCAATGACATCAATATCACCTCATTCATCCAAAATCCATATTATCACGAGACTGGTATTTTAGAAAAATTCTAAATTAAAGAGGAGGACTACAATATAGAAAATACACTCTTATGCCCATTTAAAAATTTAATAAAGAATTAAATAGAAAAACATATTATAAAATTTTGGGCAGAATCTCCTCTGTAATTAAGACTTTTCCCAAAAATCCAATCATCACAATAATAATATCATTCACAGTTTTATCCATCAAGAAGCCAATTCATCACATCCCATTATAGTTTTTCTTGAAAACGAGCACACATAGGAACAAACACATATCAATCGTAAATACATCGCATCCCAGGGTTAAAGACGTAGTTTTTCTTGAAAACCAGCACACAGCAGGGACAGACAATTATCTTCACAGTCGAACTCCCTGACCCCCAACTATGGTATCAAAACTGTAGCCAAAATAATAAACTCTCCTTACCTAACCAGGAGTTCTCCCTATTACAGCCTATCGGAGTTGTTTCACGATCCTACAAAATGCGTGCTTGTCCGAACACAGAGTTCTACATACCAAATTAAATACAATTTAGTATAGATTCTAAAGGAAAGATCAAAGTTAACAGTTGGGGTCAAATACCCACTCAAATAAAAAAGGGGTTAAACGGTGTTTTTGGGAGTTCACATCAAAAGACATCAGTTTGAAATTCTGACCACATCAATGTGACCGGGGTTCAACAAGGATCACAGAAATTACATCAATTTCATAAAAATGAGACTTTTACAACATCTCATTTTCAAAGGGTTTTCAAAGGGAAGCATAGAAACAAACAATGACAGTACCCGAATCACAAGAGATATCAAGAGAGGCTTACACTAGTTAGAAGAAGACAAAGGAAACTAAGATTACCTCAAAGAAACCAAGAAAGGAGGATTGGAGGCTCTGTTCTCTACTGAAACTTCGAGAAGATTTTCAAAGATTCCGCTCTGATTAAGTGGTTCTTCTCCGTGTCGGGGGTCTCGTGGCAAGCAATGGCGGCCCGTGATGGTTGATGGTGGTTGTGGTGGTGGAAAAGGGTGGAGGGAGGTTGGGGAAGGCTTGGATGAGGGAGAAATGCCAATTTTCGTGATTTTTCACGTTGTTGGGTACCGCCTTGACTCGCCCATGCGAGACAAATAGCATTCAAAAATTCGCCTGGGCGAGCTAGCCCAATTCTAGAATTTCTGTTTCAGTGAAAAATTAACTTCTTACGTTATAGTCATTATTTTGACAATCCCAACGGTTCAAAGTTAGACGTATGAGTTAGGAACCTATGTTTAAAATTAAAAGGCGATCCAACGGTTAACCAGTTCAGAATAGTGATTTTACTAAAATAGGTTTTCGGGTCAAACTCAGAATGGCACAATTCAACGCAGCTCAAACAAACTCTACATAACTTGACATCTACACCAAGAAATTGCACATCGATAATTCACATAAAATTTCAACTAATCTAAGCTAATCAAATACTCAAATAATACAAGAAATACATCAAACATCTATTCTCAGTTATCGAAATTTCAGGGTGTTACATAAGGAATCAATATCAAGACTAACCCCGCTATTTTGCATTCTACTTTTATCATCCCGTGACTTTGTGTAGAAGGAAAAGTTGTTGATATCATATCCCTTCTATTTGGAAAAATTTAGCTTTGTCCCGACAGTTAACCGTCTCAATGTTTTAGAAGCATTGTCATCACCCAAGACTGTTTCCTTAAACCAATTTTTGAAACTTTTATTATGCTCTTGCAACACCTTCATCATGTTAATTTCTCGGTGAGTAGCCATCATAAATTCTCCATGAGTAACTATGTATTGGAGAACCTCTTGGGTGTTATTCAATATATACAAATTCACTTTATTCAATTTCTCGTGACCCATGGTTACAACATAGTAACCCCATGTACCTTTACCTCCCCATCTCTCATCATGTCGAGTTTGAGGAAGCCCAATAGATTTCATGTGTTCAATGTAATCTTAATAGAACTCAATGGATTGTTTGGCAATGTACCTTTCAACAATGGATGCTTTTGGATGGTATGTTCTTCATATACCCTTTTTAAGATCTTCATGTATCGCTCAACCGGGTACATCCACTAGATGAACAATTAAGTGAACCATGATGTCAAATAATGAAGAAGGAAAATACATCTCTAATTGACAAAAAAGGATAATAACAATCTTATTCTCCAACTAATCCAACTTTTCAGGGTCAATGGCTTTACTACAGATAGCATTGAAGAAAAAGCACAACCAAGTTATGGCAACCCTAACTTTGTTAGGCAATATGCCTCTTATGGAAACAACCAACAATTGTTGCATCAAGACATGCCAATCATGATACTTCAAGCAAATTAATTTGAGATCCTTCACCAATACAAGACTCTTATATTTGAAGAGTATCCTTGTGGGACTTTTACAATCATAGACACTCGCAAAAACTTATTTTCTGTTTTCTTGACAATGTATGACATGCTGGTGGCAAATATGTTCGCTGACCATGTGACATCTGATGCAACTGCTCACTTATACCCATGTCAACTAAATCTTGACGAGCACTCAAACCATCTTTTTTTCTCACCTTTAATATTAATAAGCATGCTGATTAAACTATCACATACATTTTTCTACACATGCATTACATCTATAAAATGTCTAACATCTAGAACGGACCAATATGAAAGATCAAAGAATATTGACCTCTTCTTCTGTATGTTTTTCTCAGTTGTATCTTTTTTTTGGGTCTTCCCAATGATAGTTAGGATGTCATTCACCCGCTCATAAACTTCATTTCTAGCTAGGGGTTTTGGTGCACTTTCATTCTCCTGTCTTCCGTTGAAAGCTTTTTTCAATTGTCGATATGGGTGATAGGGTTTAACAAATCTCTTATACCTAGTGTAGACTGTCTTCTTTCCATGCGTCAGTTGGATGTATCTTGTTTCTTTTTCACATATAGGACATGTGTGATTCCCTTTAACACTATATTCACCCAAATTCCCATTTGCTGGAAAGTCATTAATGGTAGAAAATACCATTGCGCGTAACTTGAAGGTTTGTTGGCGATTCCCATTTAATACATCAACCATGTTTACCCCCAACCTTCTCAAGTCTTCAATTAATGAACTAAGATAGACATCAATGTCATTTCCTGGCTTTCTTGGACCTATTATCATCATAGACAACATAATGTATTTTTACTTCATGCACAACCAGGGAGGTAGGTTATAAATCATTAGCAAAACAGGCCATGAACTGTGGTTAGTGCTTAAGTTACCAAAAAGATTCATTCCATCCGAAGCAAGTCCAAGCCTAAGGTTTCTTGCCTCCTTCCCGAAATCCAAAAACAAATGATTAATTGTCTTCCACTAAGGAGAATCAGCTGGATGCTAGAGCAATCCATCAAATTTTCTCCCATTTGCATGTTAGGTCAGGTTTTTTATTTCGTCTCCATTAGCCAACAATCGCTTAAACCTTGGAATTATTGGAAGATACCAACACAGCCTTGTTGGATGGGTTTTGTTTGTGCTTTCATCATTACTACAATCATCATCCTTCACTTTATAGAATATATTAATCTTTAGAACACTACTATTAGAGATATATACTAACTCATTCATGAACCTTCATTTACCAGCTTAAACTTTTAGGAAAATTGGTCATTGACAGCTATAATAAAGCACATGAAGATCAGACAACTTAGCATTCCAAATGCTCAAGAACTAATTAGTAGCAAAGCAGAGACAATTGACTGCTTTCTTTGCTTCTCCCCTTTTAACAATTGTTGATCAAACAACATTTAGAGTAGAATGCAAAGATAAAGAGTTCTCTAATGCACGCTTTAAGATTTATTACATATTTGTTTTATCCTTTCAAATCATAAACTCCTGATATAAAGAATCTTATAAATTTTCAACTTTAATCCAGTAAGTCTTAAATCAGAGAGGCAATCAGCCATGATAAATCTCATTGGAATTGCATGCTGTAACAGTTTTTATTTACCCTTGAACAAAAACTATGATATTTGATTCTGAAGCTATAGCAATAGCACCACCACAAGAGATAATTTTGAATGGCTAGCATTCAAACCTACAAGCTAGATAAACATGTAAGACTTAGGGTCGAGAGATAGTGGCATAATACTAATAGTCAATTTAGCATTTTGACTCAAGTTCTTGACTGATGTAACTAGTAATTTTAACCAGCAGGCTATAAAAGATGGCATAAAGTTACAAAACTGAAAATCAAAACTTAGAAAAAGAACACTTGGTAGTAACTACCTTAACTAATATTTAAACTAATGGATCGCAATGCCCACAACCAATAGTATGAGTTGTGTAATACCCTGAAATTTCGATAACTGAAAATATATGTTTGATGTATTTCTTGTCTTATTTGATTACTTTAGATAAGTTGAAGTGTTGGGTAAATTATCCTTGTGCAACTGCTTGGTGTGGATGTTAGGTTATGTAAAGTTTGTTTGGTCTATGTTTGAAATGTGTGATTCATAAAAGTTTGACCCAAAACCTATTTCGGTAAAACCCCAGACTAATTAACCATTGGATCCCCTTCAAATTTGGACATTAGATTTACAAACCAACCTCTACATGTTTTGACCGTTGAATTTGTAAAATAACAACTTTTGATGTCCCGCTTAGCACGACCAGCACGCTATGCGCAATTCCAGACAGAAAGAAAATTGAGCTTAGCGACACGAGCTTGCTAAGCGAGATCTACAACTTATAACTACACCCATCAGCATGAAAAACACGATTTTTCACCCCTCTCTCCTAAACCCTCACCCAAAGCCCTAACCTTTCTCTTCCACCACCCACGACCACCGGTGACCGCAACAAGCAATCATTGCTTGCCTGCAGACCACCACACGGAAAGGAACACTTTAATCGGAGCAGAATCTTCAAAACTCAACTTGAGGATTCAGTAGAGAACGGAGCCTCCAATCCTCCCTCTGCGGTTTCTTTGAGGTAATTGTGTTTTGTATGCCTTCTTCTAGCTGGTTTGAACTTCACTTAGTATCTTTTGTGACTTAGGTACTGTTATTGAATGTTTTTACAGTTTCTTTGAAAAATCTTTGAAAATTAGACGTTGCAAAAGTTACCTTTTTATAATATTGATGTCATTTTTGTGACCTTCGTTGAACTCCGATCACATTGGTGTGATCAGAATTTTAAAATTATGTCTTTTTTATGTGGGCTCCCAAAACACCATTTTTGCCCCTTTTTAAATTTGAGTGGGTATTTGACCTTAAATGTTAATATTAACCTTGTCTTTGAAATCTATATTGAATTATCTTCGATTTTGTATATAGACCTCTATGTTTAGACCAAAAGACATAAACCTGAGAGATATAGATAGGTGAGGAGAGTTTATTATTTGTTTACAGCTATTGATATCATAGTTTAGGTTAGGGAACCCAATTATGAGGATGTATGTCAATCCCTGTTGCGTGCTAATTTTCAAGAAAAACTGGGTTTTAAACTAATGAGATGCGATATATTTTTCATCGATGAATGAAATTGTGAATGATGTTGTTATTGTAATGATTAGATTTTTTTGGGAAATGTCTTAATTATAGAGGAGACTCTGCCCAAAATTTTATAAATTGTTCTCTTATTTACTTCTTTATTACATTTTAAATGGGCATGAGTTTGTTTTGTATATTATAGTTCTCCTCTTTAATTTAGAATTTCCTAAAATATCAGTCTCATATTATCATGGATTGTGAATGTGTGAGATTTGTGTTGTCTGAAGACTTGGGGAATGTTAATCCCAGGCGTGTGTTATACATATATATGTGGAGTGCGATTGCTTGTGATGTTGATGATTATATTAATATGAGATGATATTGATGTTGGTGATGACATTGAGATGAAATGATGTTGATGTTGATGATGACATTGAGATGAAATGATATTGATGTTGACGATCTCTTTGTGATGGATGTATGTTGTGGAGGGGTGGAGTGACCTGTTGGATATCCCTGGAGAGGGAAGAGGATTGGTTTAAAAATTTTAAGCATCTCTGGAGAGGAAAAAAGATTGCTTAGAATATTTAACTATCCACGGTCAGTGCATTGATGATGTCCATGTTTCATACTTTATAATTGCATGGAAATAGTATAAATGGTGGTAGTAAGTACCTGTGTTTTTCATGAGTGTAAAAATGCGGGTACTTGGGGGAATATCACTCGGTTTGGAACTCCCATGTGACTCGGGCTGATCACCACAGGGGGGGAGTTGCCTGTACATGACAGGGTGACCTCGATCAGTTACTACATCATTTTCCTAAGTGAGAGTGTCATGTGGGCATGCTTAGGCTGTTTCCTGACGAATTAAACCACATTGTATTTCAGAGTTGAGTTAGGTGCACGCATCATTGTGAGCATAATTAATTTGAATTGTGGAAAAAGTTGATGACCAATTTGTTATGTGTATGTTGAACTGATTGATTATTGAGAATGATTGTGGTTATTATTATTGTTTTCTTGCTAATCATTGTCACTTGTGCTTGTTAACCTTGTATAATAAACTCACCCTTGCAATTTTGTATTGTGTGGTTGGTACCTGAGATGTGATGAAATGGATGTTGATGTTTATAAGGATAACGTTGAAATAAGATGAACTTGATATATACGATAATGATATTGAGATGAGGTGATGTGTATGTACACTGATTCTCATGGGGGTGCATGATTGGTCATCCTTGCGGGGAATGATTTGTTCCTAGCATGATTATGCATTGATGGTGTTCATGGTTGTTATTATGTGATGTGGATATACATGAATACCCATAGGGGTGTATGACTAGTCATCCTTGCAGGGAAGGATTTGTTCCTGGCCATGGTCATACATTGATGGTGCCATGGTTGTATGTTATGTATATACATGTGGGCTGTAGTGACCGGTTGGTTATCCTTGCGGGGAAGGATTTGTTCCTAGCCACCACAGTCAATGCATCGGTGAGCCCACATTGTTGTGTTAGTTATGTACATGGGGTGTGTATGACTGGTCATCCTTGCGGGGAAGGATTTGTTCCTGACCATGGTCATACATTGATGATGCCCATGTTTTATATACTTCATGTGCATGGATGGAAATAGAATGAAGGCACGCACGTACCTGTGGGTTTCAGTGGACTGAGAACGCAGGTACTAAGGGGTCATCGGGTTTGGAATTCCCTAGCGACGCTGGCTGATCACCAGGTGGGGAAATGGCCAGTGCACGACAGGGTGACCCTGATAAGCAATGAATCATTTTTCCTGTGAGAGGCTATTTTCGGGATATGGTACCACATTGCATGCTGATAGATGAGTCAAGTGCATGCATCATTCTATGTATGATTGTTTGAGTTGTGAAATGTATTGGATGATTGGTTTGTTGAGTGTGTATTGGAATCATGGATTTTTGTTAATGATTGTGGTGGGTAATGTTGTTTCCTTCCCAATTCCTGCTATCTGATATTTGTTGGTTTTATATAATAAATTCACCCTTGCATTTGTTGTACCGAGTGGTTGGTACCTGTGATGATCGCGAACATTCGTTCGTGGGAGCAAATGAGCAACAGTAGATGACCTTGGAGGGAGATTCTTTTTGTTGGAGTCGTCAAGCCGACGTGATGACGTTGGAATTCTTTTTGGGAAAGAGTTGTGTTTTGTTAATCAACTCTTTCTTAGTTAGTTCTTCGATTCTTTTTGTTGGTCATGTAAGATTCCAGGTGTAAATATGTAAAATCAAATTAAATTTTCATATGTAAATGATATGTACTGGTTCAATATATGCATACATGTGTATTCAATTCTGTAATTTTATTGTGTGTACTGGTTCAATAATGGTATTATCATGAAAAAAAATTTACTACCATTTTCATAATCAAATTAATGGAGTTTTCATATTAAAATTGAAATTGCACAATCTAGAGTTAGTGATATCGTACCGATGAGACAGGTCGTTACAGAAGGAACAGATGAAGTGACAAGATCAAGAAAGCATGCCCTGATTCATGAATATGAATGAAATGTTCAAGATGAGCAACACAAAATATTTCTCAATTGCAAACAATGTTCACTCACATTGTCAACCATCTTCTTCATCTTGGGAAGATCTTTGATGCTGAAGAATTGAACATCAAAATATTGAAGTGTCTCACAAGACCATGGCAACCAAAAGTTACAGCAATCAAGTAATCAAAAGATATATCCAAGATGTCTATAGCTGCACTTTTTGGTAAGCTTCTTGAGTATGAACTTGAAATGTCACAGCTAACACAAAGCCTTGAAAACTGCATCAACTCATGTGGAAAAGGAAGAAGACTCAAGTGAAGATGAAAGTGATGAACATATGAACCTAATAGTGAAGAAATTCAGCAAGTTCATGAGAAGAAACAAGAACAAAAGACTGTCAAAGTTTAACAAAAAAAATGACAGCAACAACAACAACTCCACCAACTTCACTTGCTTCAAATGTGGTAAACCTAGATGCATTAAATCTGAATGTCTAACCTTTTTGAAGAAGCAACAAGGTGAGAGGAAGACTAAAAAAGAAGGGAAGCCAAAGAAGGCATACATAGTGTGGGAAGAAAATGATTCAACTACTTCTGAAATAAACAATTGAGAATGAAGAAGCAAATATGTGCTTCACCTCTACAATAAATGATGATGAAGAATTCTCAAGTGCTGAGTCAGAAGTAAATTCTGAATATGTAATATTGTTGATGCTTTCCATGAGATGCATGAAGAGGCCCAAAAACTTGCACAAACCAATAATAGGCTGAAAGGTAATCTCAAACGACATGTTACCAAAATTGCTGAATTGTAATCTAAACTTTGCAATTTGAAAGAAGCAAATGAAAAGCTTGTTTCAAGTTACAAAGCTAATGGATGTGTTTGTGCCTCATCATCTTTAAATGTTGATAAATGCAAGCTTTCACAAAAAGAAATTGATGATTACAAAAAGAGTCAAGGTAAAAAATATATGTTTTTGCTTTCAGAAAATTCTTACTTGGTTGATCTTTTGAAAAGGCTTTATAAAGCAAAATAAAATTTAAATAAAATGCTAAGTGTGCAAAAATATGTTGGAGATACTTCTTGTTTGGGGTAGAAACATGGATCAAAACCTTTTGGAAAAACAAGGTTTGTGCTTCCAAAACAAAAGTATCAAAAAGGCCTTTCAAAAACAAAGCATCATCAATTGACTCATTTTGAAAGAGCATCAAACACTATTACTTGCAATTATTGCATGAAGAAAGGTCATACATCCATTAGGTGCTATGCAAGGAGATATTATGTTCCTAATGGTAAATGCATTTAGGTACCTACGAGAAAAAGGAAGCCAACTAACCCCTATGGACCCAACCCACAATGGGTGTACCTTTCTTTGTTACTTAATTTGATTTTTGTAGATGTGTCTAAGAGCAAAATCAGCACTATGGTATCTTGATAGTGGTTACTCTAGGCACATGACAGGTGACATGTCCATGCTCACAAATTTGATTCTCAAAGATGGATGATATGTTACTTATGGTGATAATAGTAAAGGAAAGATCATTGGAGAAGGAAATATAGGAGATAGCTTCAAAACAAAGATAAAGAATGTGTTTTATGTGGAAGGTTTGAAGTACAACCTCCTATGCATTAGCCAACTACGCAACAAAGGTCTCAAAGTCTCATTCAATGACAATTGTTGTTTAATATGTGATGGTCAAAATGGTGAGGTCATCCATGTTGGTAAGGGAAAGGGTAACACATATGTTCTCTCCATTGAGCATGATTTATTCATAATACTAGTTGTCATGTAAGTAAAGTAAATGACACATGGCTATGGCATAGGAGAGCTAGTCACATAAACATACATCATATGAACAAGCTTATAAGAAAGGACCTAGTCATTGGTTTACCTAAGCTTAAGTTTGAGAATGACAAAATATGTGATGCTTGTCAAAAGGGGAAACAATCTAAGATGTCTTTTCAAAGTAAAAATGTTGTTTCCACCTCTAGACCCCTTGAATTGCTTCATATGAATTTATTTGGTCCTTCTAGAACCATGAGTTTGGGGGGTAAATTCTATGGGCTTGTTATTATTGATGAGTACTCTAGATATACATGGACTTTGTTTATAAGATCCAAGAGTGATGCATTCACAACATTTAGAAAATTAGTCAAGATCATTCAAAATGAAAAAGCATGCAACATTGTTTCAATAAAAAGTGATCATGGTGGTGAATTCCAAAATGAGTACTTTGAAAATTTTTGTGAAGAATATGAAATTAACCACAATTTTCAACTCCGAGAGCACCTCAACAAAATAGTGTTGTGGAGAGGAAAAACAAATCCCTTGAAGAAGGAGTAAGAACCCTTTTTAATGAAACAAATTTGCCTAAACACCTTTAGGATGATGCGATGAGTACAGTTTGCTACACTTTGAATAGGTTACTCATAAGACCTTTTTTAAAGAAAACTCTTTATGAACTATACAAAGGTAGAAAGCCAAACATCTCACTTAAGAGCATTTGGCTGCAAGTGTTCTGTGTTAAATAACGGTAAAGATTCTCTTGGAAAATTTGATGCTAAATCTGATGAAGCTATTTTTCTTGGTTATTCTTTGCAAAGTAAGGCTTATAAAATGTTCAATAAAATAACATTAAGTATAGAAGAATATGTCCATGTTATATGTGATGAGTCTAACTCCTCTAAGGACGAAAAGGAGTGTGATGTTAATGCAGAACCAATGAAAGATTATTTGCAACTCAATGATCTAAATGAAAAGGAAAAGGCAGAACCATATGATGAAGTGGAAAAGTCAATACCATTACAAAAACCCGATTGGAGAACAACTAAAGACCTTTCCCTTGACAATATAATTGGGGATGTTTCCAAGGGAGTTTCTACTAGGTCCTCTTTAAGAAATCTTTGTTGTACTATGGCCTTTGTTTCACAAACTGAACCAAAGAACATTGACCAAGCTTTGCTTGATGAACATTGGATGATGGCCATGCATGATGAATTGAATCAATTTAAGAGAAATAAAGTTTGGGAATTAGTTCTTAGACCCTCTTCTCATAAACCTCACCAAGTGGGTTTTCAGAAACAAACTTGATGAAAGTGGCATCATAGTTAGGAATAAAGCTAGATTTGTTGCAAAAGGTTATAATCAAGAGGAATGCATAGACTATGATGAAACCTATGCTCCTGTAGCAAGGTTAGAGGCCATTATTGATGAGGAGATATATGTTGATCAGCCTCCTGGATTTATTGATTACAAACATCCTAACCATGTTTTCAAATTGAGAAAAGCTTTGTATGGTTTGAAACAAGCTCCAAGGTCTTGGTATGAGAGATTGAGCAAATTTCTGCTTGACCAATCTTTCATAAGAGGACAAATTGACTGTAACACCCCGGACGTGTTATCATTAATGTATCATAAGCGCTCTATCAACGTTATCTAAACGCAATGCGGAAGCGATAGAATCGTTTTCTTGATTACATTATGCATGGAATTTAAAACACAACACAAAATATCACAACACAAGCCCTTGCTGATCCAGTTATCACAAACATAAAACAATCATAGGCAGAAATCACAGAAATCTAACAATAGATATCAGGAGGAAACCTAAACTCTTTTACAACACATAATCTGTACATATATATATACTCAAAGTTTTACCACCTCTGTGGTTATACAACATAAATATGTACAGAACAATGGGTGTACACACACACCCTATCCCTATACAGGGTACAAGACAGAGATCAAACGAAAGAGACTCTTCTAGTCTTCATCTGCAGCCCATGACCACTCCAGCATACTCAACTAGGGCCTCCTGCCCTATGGTAACTTCTCTCCTCTAGAAGTACCTGAAAACCACAACCCACAATAGGGTGAGACAAACGTCTAAGTAAGCTCAGGGTTCTGGGAGATTCTCCCTTACCCTGGTTCACCACCAAGCACAAGACACACACAAACAAACATATACAAGCCTAGGACATCATCCTGGCTATCACACTTTCCCCAGTTCTCTGGGTACTATCTGGATGCTCTCAGCATCAGAGGTATTCCACCTCATACAGGCTCTAAGGCCATCTCAGACTCATCTCACAGAGGTACCATAACATAGTGTC
>PYAF01002271.1:1011215-1028787 GCA_007407185.1 Glycine tomentella
TGATGAGGAAGGCCTCTAGGCTACTCTCCCTAGCCTTGGTGCAGCTGAAACACCGCCGTTCCTCGCCCAAGCTCGAGTTCTCTGCAGCCTCTGGAGGTTTCTCAGAATAAGGAGGTTTTGGTGAAAAGGAGGAAGGATTCTCGCTCACACGTGGTTTCTAGGTGACAGAAAGGGTGTGGGAAGTGTTTAGGGTCACAAAGCTGGAGTTTACAGAGCTTGGGAGTCCTTCAATGGCGAAAAAAGCTCTGGGGAAGGAGAGAGGAAGGTTTTCCCTTCCATTTTCGCGTTTTGGGCCTTTTTATAGGCCCTGTCGTGCAGCCCACGCTCTAGGCGTGGCATCCCAAGCTCCAGGTGTGGCCTCCCACGCTCCAGGCGTGGCCTCCCCCACGCTCCAGGCGTGGCATGCAAAATTTGGCTATGTACCACCGGTAGTACATAGGCTTTTTGGCGCAGTACTTTATGTTCTGCTTAATCTCTATGATGAATCCCCTTGCTGATCGCGCGGGGTCCGGCGTCAACCGCGCCATGCCTTAGGGTTATTACATCGACAAAACCTCGTTCATTAAGAAAAGAGGCAATGATATCTTGTTGGTTCAAATCTATGTTGATAACATTATATTTGGTTCAACTAATCAATCTATGTGTAGTGAATTTTTTGTCTCAATGCAGATTGAATTTGAAATGTTAATGATGGGAGCGCTCACATTCTTGCTAGGACTACTACAAGTCAAGTAAATGAAGAATGGGACATTTTTTAGTCAAACCAAGTATTGCATAGTGTAATCGATTACATAGCGTATTTTTCAAAACATAGCACGACTACCTTAATCGATTACCACTTACTGTAATCGATTACAAAGGCTTATTACATAACTAAGACATACTGGTTTAATCGATTACATTGTTCATAAAAGTTTTCCAGATTGTCTCAAGAACATTTTAATCGATTACTTTATGAAAAATAATCAATTACACTTACATATTAATCGATTACAATCTGTTTCTGTTTAAAGCTTTTGGATCTGTGCTTTTAGATACAACTTACAATCTGAATTTACGAATTACTCAATACTTTTTAAGCTTTCAAAGGTCCAAGAAACAGATTTTCTGAGTGATACATTTCTTGTTTGAAATCAAAAGATTACATGCTTCATTGATGATGATGTGTTAAGACAAGATTCTTGAAAAGAACTTCAAGAGAGTTGATTTTTTGTTCATCAACATTCATGCAACCTGGAATTGATTAGTAACATTCATTCATTCATTCAATTCATTCACTGAGGATCATAGGTTGTCTCTCTTTAACTTTTCTAGTAAATTGTTTTTTGTTCTAACTTTGTGTAAGGCTAAGATAAAAATAGTTTTCTTTCAAGCTTTCTAGAGTAGTGTTCTCTAGGGGTAAAAAACTGAGTAGAGTTCTCAGGTTCTTTGTGATTTAATTTCTAATAGGGTGTTAGAATTTTGATTCTTTATCTAGGGTGGATAAGGATAATCACTTGTAATAGCTTGTAAAATAACATATTTGATTTAGTAGAACTCTAATTAAGTTTGATTAGAAGAACTGGATGTAACTTCTCTTGAGAAGTGAACCAATATATGTTTTTGTGTTGATCTTTCTATTTCTTAATCTCTTCTTGTTATCTTAATCTCTTGACAACTGTGATTTCTTTCTTAATCAACAAGTGCATGATTCTTTGAACTGAGTGGTTTGGTTGAATTGAAGTTTCATTGATTTTAAAAAGTGATAAAGATCCTTCAACTCTGATTTTGTAAAAATTTTGAAAAGGTCAAGTTTATACCAATTCACACCCCCTCTTGGTATTTGGGTGTATTCATATTGTTTTCAATTGGTATTAGAGCTAGTTCTTGAAAGTTAATCAGGATCACTATCTTTTCAAGAAAATGAATACCACACAAATAACCTTCAAAGAGGGTGCGTCCCTCAATCATCCTCCGATGTTAGAGAGCCATGCTAATGGTAGAATGAAAACTATTGTTATAGGTGAAATATTCTTTAAGTCTCTGGTTTTTTGGATGGTTGTGGTTATTGGTTCCCACACCTTGGGAAAGCTGTCCTATACCCTTGTAATATGTCTGGCCAAGGGCTTCTAGATTGTTTATAAGAAATTGAAGCCTTCCAAACGTATCGTCCATAGACTCTCCTTCGTTCATAGAGAAGCTCTCGTAGTGTTTGGCCAAAGTTGCGACCTTTCTAAGTCTAACATCCTCTATGCCTTCATAGTTTATGCTTAATAATTCCCAGGTCTCTTTGACATATTTTAGTCTACATATCTTATTGTACTCATTTTTGGATTGTGCACATGTTAGAGTATATCTGGCTTTTTGTGTTTAGCTCGATAATGTCTCTCTTTTAATATTTATTTACGCATTAATCGTTTCTATTCCTTATTGGTAATTTCATTCTATCCTTAATGCTTGATTCTACTTGATCACTAGTTTCATGAATTTAACCCTAAGTGAGACTGAAAAGTAACCTTAGGATTTGAACTGAATGATTTTACTCATTACGTTATGTTGCTAGGAATAGGGCATAACGTTTTGATTGCATAAAGCACGCGATTATGATAATAATGCTGGGGTATTTACTTCATATGCAAGGGATCAATATTCGGTAGATATCCTTAGGATTCGCAAATGCGAGGGATCGATTCGGCGTGAAATATTGTGTACATCAATAACGATAGACGATAATTTATGCATGGTAATATTAATTGGATATTAAAGGATAAGAATGATGAAATCCAATCCCACTTTCTCATAAATATATTTCATTTTACTAGTTTAGTAATTTTCTGTTACTTTCGTAAATCACATGAAATTTCGCTCATCCTTATTTTACATAGCTATTGAACTGTCGAATTATATTTGGATTAATTGAGTAGCTCAAGTCCCTGTGGAGGCGATCTTATAAATTTTGTAACTTACAACGACAAATCAGTACGCTTGTCGAGAGTCCTAATAAGCTTTTGGCGCCGTTGATGGGGACTTGAGTCGCTCACTTAGTTCCTTCAAATTTAATTTCTCGGTTGAATAGGACTTTTTCTTTGATTTTGTTATTTTTAATTTTGTATAAATTATATTGTGTTTTATTTTATTTTATTTACTTTCTCTTACCACAGTACTTACAAATAATTGCAAGTTTGTTCTTTTTCCTTTTTGAGATAAATTTCTTGCAGTTACATCGATATTTAATTTAGAAATTACCATAAAGGAAAATAAACAAACAGTCAAAAAGCTACTGAGTAAATCTTCTTCTATTTTGATTCTCCTTCATTAGTAAAGCCACCTCTAAATATGGTTGATAGAGGACTCTGGGTGACTATGCGTATCAACAAGGACCAAAGCATTACAACAGCATAGTCATTCCTCCTTTTAGTAAAAAGGTTATGGAATTGAAGCCCGCATTGCTCAGTCTAATTGGATCACATCCTTTTGTCGGACTAGATCATGAAGATCCATACACTCATTTGTCTACCTTCATGGAGCTATGCAGTACCATGGGAGCCTCTGATGCATATGCTGAAGCTGTCTATCTCAGAGCTTTTCCATTCTCCTTGACAGGTAAGGCAAAGGTATGGCTTCAATCCCAACCTAACAAAAGTCTTAGCACTTGGGAAGAAGTAGAAGAAAAATTTATTGCTAGATTCTTTCCCCCATCTAGATTCATAAATGCACAAAGTCAGCAATTGCTACTTTTTTCCAAGGGTTTAACGAACCTCTCTGTGAAACATGGGAAAGATTCAAATCTTTATTGCATAGGTGTCCAAACCATAACTTTGATGATATTGCACAGCTACACATTTTCTACAGTGGTTTGAGACCTCAAACAAAGATGATTCTTAATGCCTCAGCTGGAGGTACGATGATGTCAAAGAGCCCGGAGGAAGCAATTGTAATCATTGACTCCATAGCAGCCAGTGATTACCAGTCTCACCATGATAGATCTCCGATTCAAAGGAAAGGTATAAGGGAGCTGGATACTCAGAATGCAATTCTAGCTCAGAATAAGCTCTTGACTCAACAAATAGAGGACTTGACAAAACAAATAGGCCAACTTCCTCAACAAATTCAACAAGCACCTCGTGATTGCCAACAAGAAGAGGAGGCTTATTATATGCAGAATCAGACCAGATCTCAACAGAACTTCCAATGAAATTATCAAAGCTACAGAGATGGTCCAAGTTCTTATGGCTGAAGACAGCAAAATGATAATGCATATTATGGGCCCACTAACTCTTCTTTTGCAGGTCCCTTTAACAACTCTTATGTAGGTTCTTCAAATAGGGTTCCACTACCACAACAACAAGAAGCTCAGCCTGATAGAATAGCAAAAATGGAAGATACTCTAACTTAGTTAATGCAGATGTCCATTTCAAAGCAAAAGAACACTGAGGCTTCCATTAAAAATCTTGAAGTTTAGGTTGGACAGCTTGTAAAACAACTGTCTGAGCAGAGAAGTAGACCTTTTTCAGCAAACACACAAGTTAATCCAAAGGAACCAAGGGAGTGTTTTAGAGTGGATGTCTTGAATGGAGGAATTTTTTACTCCAAAAAGTTGGTTCAAGGAAAAGATCGTTCAGAGAAAACATTAGCCAAAGCATTGGAGGAGATGAGTAAATCTGAAAAAGTAGTTTAGATTATCTCCAACAACCAGATGCTTTCAAGAAAATTCCTTACCAACAGTTTATCTTTGAGGAATTGTCAGAGGAAGTAAAAAATCAAGAATCATAGATAAAGGTAAACGCAGTACCTCCATATGCTAACAATGCTTTCCTTGCAGGGAATTTAAAGAAACCAGTTATCAGCAATACAAGTCCAAAAGAAAAGAATCTGGTAAAAATATTGGAGGAAAATACAAAAGGCGAGGGCTCATCCATATTAAAGAAGCGCTCCTGGGAGGCAACCCAGTGTTTTTAAATTTTGTCTTAATTTATTTTTTTGTTATATGTCTTTTTAAAAAGTTTATATCTTATCTTTTTTTGGAATATATCATCTGTTTGTTAGAGCTTGGATACAGGTCCATTTTGTTAAGAAGAGGCAAAACAAGTGAGGATGAAGAACGTGGCAAATCCTGTTTGAAATGGAGGAAACTGAGCTCTTCAGCCATGATCTTCAAAACTCTATGACATTGTTATTTTATTTCGTTACTGCTTTGTAGTTTAAATTTAGTACTTTGTTTATTTAGTTACTATGTTTGATGTTTGTTTGAATAATTTGTGTGCATTTTTTCTTTTTGCACACAAAAATTTCTCTTTTTTGAAAATACACATTTTAAATACTTTTTTTATTAATATGGTTGTATAAATCTTTTTGGGGCTTAACTGATATGTCATGTTTTGAAAAGAATCAATAGATAAAGACTTTGAAACTTGTTTTTGTATTGGATCAGAACACCACAAAATGAATTTTGGAAACTTTGAAAATGAAAAACAAAATGAATGATTTTCCAAAAGATCAAATGAAGGCAGGTCGTTTTACATGAAATTGATAAATAACATCTATTGGAAACATTGATTTGATTTAAACATGAAAACAGACGTTAAGCCCAAGTGAGTGTGCACATCCACAGAAATTATATTGAGTGTCCTCATTGATATGAATTATAGTTGATTTTGCATAAATTTCTAATTGTCATAACATATGATTCATGGATATGATTTAGGCCTTCTTTCTGTTTGAACATCTTTTTAAGCCACTAGCCAAAAACTTGTCCTAATATTTAAAATGATTTATCCTTTGTAAAACACCTTTGAGCTAAACACTTGATATTTTGTGGAAGCCTAACCTAGAATAAGAATTCCCTACCATACGTTAGGTTAGGAGAGCAAAGGAGGAGTTTTGTTGGAAACTTTTAGCAGTTGGATAGCTAAGTTGATGGAAAAAACCTTGTTTAAAATATGGCTATTCATGTGGAGTAAAAAGCTAGAAAAAAAAAAGAAAAGAAAAAGAAAAAAAGGGGGAAAATAAAATTTCTTATGTCCTAAATGTGAAAATGGGAATGAATAGGAAAGTGTGAGAAATATGGATATCTGATTAGTAAAAGAAAATAAATAGGAAATAGGAAAGTGATGACAACATAGTTTATCCTTATTTGTTCTCCTATTCTTAAAGGTACTTTTTGAATATCCAGAAAAACCAAGATTTCTTTCTAGCCAGGCCCAATCATAAAAGCCTTAATGATCCATGATAATTATGTACTATGATTCGATGGGAAATAAACTGCAAAATTAATCTATGACATATCAATGTTGGAATTGAGATTAAACAACTTACCTGTGGGAGAATTAAACACTTTTGAGAGGTTTTCCTCTGTTTGAATCAAGTCAGTGTTTCCTCTTATGTTCTTTAGAAATGAAATGTGAATTGATCTTAATCTCATTTGGTTTTGTAAATTTCATCTTGTGTTTCAATTCTCAAGGTTGACTATTTGAAAAAATGATTCTAATCACTCTGGAAAGTTGATTTTTTACAAAGCATGTTCATAAATATTTACTACAGTCCTAGTGTTAATTTACTTTGCTTGAGGACAAGCAAGATTATAGGTTGGGGGGAGTGATAAGTACCATAATTTAGTTAAAATCATGTTTTACGGATGGCACTTATCTTTTGATTCTAGTAATTTTGTTTATAAACTTACCCTAAAACCTAGTTGTTTTGTGTCTATTACTTGTATTTGAAAATATAATGAACACTTATGCAAATAACCAAGAGGGGGGGGGTGAATTGGTTTTACCTTAGAGTTTCAAAATTTTCTTTCAAAATTTCTAACAGCGGAAGACTTTCAAAAAGGATCTTTATCTTTCAAAATCAATTTGAAAAACAATTTACTTCACCAATCAAACCACTCTTGTACTGTAACCAGATTTGTATAATGAACAAATTCTATGCTTCAAGAATATAATGAAATACAAACAAAATCTTAAAACACACAAGATTTATACTAGTTCACCTCTCAATCCCAGAGGTTACATCCAGTTTTCTTCTAACCAAATCTTGATCAGAGTTTCACTATAACAAATATCTATTCTTTACAAGCTTACAACTGATCTCTCTTACCCACCCTAGGTAAAATTCAAAATCTATACCCTATAGACTTTTCAAAAGACCAAGAACCAGAGATCCCCTCTCTGTTCTTCCCACTAGAAAATCTTTCTAGTAAAAGCTTTAAAGAATACAAATGTTATATGGAAAATACAACACAATATCAAAACAAATATCAATCAAACATCAAGCTTAGAGTTCAAGAAAGATATCACCTTTTAATCCTCAGCTAATTCAATGATATGAATGATTCAAACAACCTGAGAATATATGCAATAGATGAATAATACTCCTTTCTTGAATCTTTATTTGATACTAGCTTGAACAAATCATCAATCCTTGAGAATTATGAGTAGAAACACATGTAACTCTCCATGATACACATGATATTTGATTTTCTCACTAAATTCAGACTTGAATACTCTTGAGAGCTTTAGAAAGTGTTTATCACAAGATATGTACGAGTATCTCAGTTTTTCACTTAATGAATAACTTAGACCAAACTGTTCTATTTATAAAAAAACAGATATAACTAACTGTAATTGATTATTTTAACTAGATAATCGATTAAAGTGTTCATCAGGAATTTGGAAATTTGTCAAGAACAAAATAATCGATTAAGTCATCTTGTAATCGATTATTCCAGATGAACTCAATTTTCTAATGCACACAAGTAATCGATTAAGTTCCCATTTAATTGATTATCACAGACTATGTATAAAAATGATCAAAGCACTTTTCATCGATTACAATCATTTGGTAATCGATTAAACCAGACAAACATGCTGTGTAAATTTATGCAGAAGCTTATGTAATCGATTATTTCTCAAGATAATCGATTATCACAGAGAATTTTCAATTCTGTGTTAAGCTTATTTAATCGATTACGAACCAGTGGTAATCGATTAAAATGTTCAAAAGGCAATATCCAAAAAGTACACACATGCAATTAATCGATTATATCACCTATGTAATCGATTAAAACAGTGAGAAACTGTTTTTATAAAATCCTAGTTGCCTTTATAAATTTTTATCAAATTTCTTATTACCACATGATTGTATCTAATCAAATGAATGTATGAATGCATGAATCATCAAAAGCTAATGAGGATTATTAGGTTTTATCAATTGAACTAAGCTTTAACAAAAATTACATATTCCATCAAATAGATTGGGCATGTAAAAGATCAAAAACTTTTATGCTTCATACTTCTTGATCCCTTTGTTTCAACTTCATCAAATCTAACAGTATTAATGTTGTTTTTCGTATTTCGGAAGATTAATCCAATCACATTTTGTATTTTGATAGGTTTCGAGGATATCCGAGGCTTTCGAACAAGCAAAGCAAGCAAGGAAGGGCTTAAAGATCAAACCTGGGAGGTGTTACAAGCAAAACAGGCCCAAAACCCATTTAGGCCCAAAGTATTCTTCAGGGCTAAGTTTCTAACTCGCCCAGGCGAGCTCAAGTTCCCAAGAGTCATTAGCTCACCCAGGCGAGCAAACATAGGCAAAACACTCGACTGGGCGAGTGAAGCTAGCAGGAGGGAGATTTCTATAGATAGCCAACGAATTTTTGAAGCCAAGCATCCAATTTTCATTTCTTTTGCTTCCTAAAGCTTGTTCTTTAATTTAGGAACTTAAATAATAGTATTAGGTAGGTTAGAAAAGTGAGAGAAGTGAGGATTAGTGTTGAGACTCTGCCGGAAAGAAACAGTGATGGGGACCTTCATCAATTCTTCTCTTGAGGAGGTTCTCTCCATGCTTGGCTAGCTTCTCTGAGGATTGGATGTAATCTTCTTATCCCCACGTCTCTCTTTTAATATTTATTTATTTATGCATTAATCGTTTTCTATTCCTTATTGGTAATTTCATTATATCCTTAATGCTTGATTATACTTGATTGCTAGTTTCATGAATTTAATCCTAAGTGGGATTGGAAAGTAACTTTAGGATTTGAACTAAATGATTTTACTCATTGCGTTACATTGCTAGGAATAAGGCATAACATTTTGATTGCATAAAGCACGCGATTATGATAATAATGATGGGGTATTTACTTCATATGCGAGGGATCGATATTCGTTAGATATCCTTAGGATTCGCGAATGCGAGGGATCGATTCGGGTGAAATATTGTGTGCATCAATAAGGATAGACGATGATTTATGCATGGTAATATTAATTGGATATAAAAGGATAAGAATGATGAAATCCAATCCCACTTTCTCATAAATATATTTCATTTTACTAGTTTCGTAATTTTCTGTTACTTTCGTAAATCACATGAAATTCCGCTCATCCTTATTTTACATAACTATTGAACTGTCGAATTATATTTGAATTAACTGAGTAGCTCAAGTCCCTGTGGAGACGATCTTATAAATTTTGTAACTTACAACAAAAAATCGGTACGCTTGCCGAGAGTCCTAACAAGCTTCTTATCCCTATTCATGATGTACATCTCCATTTTGTCTTTCGAGTAAGGGTAGTCTTCACCTATGAATCCTGGTGGCCTTGTGGGAGATGCTACCTCAGCAATGAATTGACAATTGTTGTTGTTATCTTCCATCTAGATCTATTCCTCTAAAAAGAAAACAAGTAAAGATTAGATGCAAGAAATTATACAAGTTTGTCTCTACCATGGAGACTACGTCAAGTTCTTTGTAAACAAACAAGTTCCACTAGCATCTCAAAAGTTACAAGCATTTTATCATGACCACTTCTGGCTCTACAAATCAAGCTCTACCCCAAGCTTGATCAACACCTAGTAATATTTATTCTACCGAGCCACTGTTGGCTCTAACAAATCATAAGAGATATAGAATCAGCATTTTAGTCTTTTCATCTCAATATGTTCAAAGTGTTTTGAGAGATTTTATAAACTTTACAAGAATATACATAATGATTTTTACATAAAGAATAAGGAATGTTTGCACGCAAGGTTCATGTACATATTATTCAAAGCATCTAGCCTTTACCTTCAAGTGTATGTGGTCTAAAATTGGGTAGAAATTGTCATTTGTCCTTCATCTAATGAATGAAGTCGTTGGAGCATTTAATGCTCTCATTAAATACACATCATTTCTTCATGCAGAGAGTCCATTTTGGTTGGCTTTTGTATTGAGCACTTCAATAGAAAGTCACTTCTCATTTGTCAGAGCAGGTCTGCACAATAGAGCTTGTCCTTTGATGGAGTCTGGCTCTTTTAGATCTTGATCTTCATAGGATTCAACAGATCCTAGGATAGTGCTTTTGCAAAATGAATCTCAGACACAATAATTAATGAAGTCTAAATGCCAACTCTTAAATGTTGTATTAGATCATGGCTTTAGCTTGCTATCATCTAATAGTTTAGACACAGATCCGAAGCACATCTGATAACACATAAAATGTAGCTTTTAATATTTGTATTTATTTGCATCTAGTTGAAATAATTAGGATTCATGATTTGTCTTAAGACATAAATGTCTTTTGACTTAGCACACAAACCATTCTATTATCCCTCAAATCTAGAGCAAAGAGTCCTTCTTTAACATCTGTTCTGCCATTGTTGCCACATGGGAAAAGGTTCTAAAGGCTGACAAGTGGGTTATTGGTAATGGAAGGAAAATGTCCTTTTGGCATGATTCTTGGCTTCCTTCTGGTATTGTTCTCAAGGACTTTTGCAATCAGGTTCCTGAGACTAAGCTAGCCAAGTCCACTTTTCACTATGTCTCCAAAGATGGGAATTGGGATTTTCATCTTCTCCATCATTGTATTCCCAATTACATTCTCATAGAGATTTCCTCCTCCTTGCCTCCCCAAGCTTCCTTATAGGAGGACCGCTTTGTGTGGTACCTAACCCCTGATGGCGTCTTTTATACCAAATCGGCCAACAATTTTATCTTGAGCCCTTCGTCCTTCCCCTTTAATGACTGTTGGTCAAACAATTGGAAGGATAATATCCCTCAACACTTCTAATCTATCCTTTGGAATGTTGCAAAGGATGCTTTGTTAACTAGGTGTTATCTCATTGGTCGTGATACTTGAAACAAAACAAATCACACTAGAAGGGGGTTGAATAGTGTTAGTCAAAATGTAAACCTTTTCGCAATGGAAGATGTTATAATAAACAATTTATAAAAGCCTTCGTCCAGTGACAAAAGGTGGATTGTCGTCCAATGTGGTGTAAAACTTGTCTTTTCAGTAAAAACCTTGTGTGCACAGTGTGATAGTAATGGACAATGAATACTTTAATAAGCTAATGAAAAGCAACAAAAATATTTCATTTTATACTGGTTCGCTGAGGTACGTCCAATTCTTCTTTACCAACAAGTACAAGGTTCCACTAATCAACCTTGACTGCAACAAGTATTCTTTCCTGCCACTTATGGTTTACAAGTATTCTCAAGGCCACTCTTGGCATAATCCTTAGGCTCCCTCTGAATCTAAGAACACCCAAGTATTGTTTTGTCACTAAGCCACTCCTAGCTTTCTCAAAGAGTGGTTTTATAATAAGCTTCTTATCTCTCACGGGTACTTTGTATTTTACAAATGATGAACTCTCTTAAGCTTAGTGTGTTTCTCCACAAGTACTTTTCTTTCTCTCATTTCTTGATTCACTACTCTTACTTTTTCTATGTATGTTTGTCAAAATTCTTCAATCTTTGATGTCATATTTATAGGTAGAAAGGCACTCGTAATTGTAGAGAGTATCTTAGGAATTGAATGTTATGACTATTGTGCAGATTGATCTTGTTTCCTAAAATAGGATCAAGACTTTCCATATCTATCATTCATAACTCAATATCCATTGTTAAACACATAAAAGGAAATAAAAGATAGATTCACAGATATGTTCCTTTGAAACAAAATCATATAAACTTGAATAAGTTGATAATTCAAATAATGTTCTTATTCCACTCGTTGTTTGGATGGACTGGATGAGTACTTCATGCTTCCAGTAGACAAGTTATCCAATAATGGATAGGTCTATCCTAATGTTGCTTCTGAAAGTAAGTATACACGTTCCATGACGTTCATGGAACATGTTCATGAGGGTAAAAAACAAAATTTTCTATTTGTTCTTTGTTGAGGAACCCTTATCCTTATAATCCTCATGAAACTTGTTTTGAATCTACTCATTAAAACACTAGGGTTTTATAAATACCTTTTTGATCGCTTGAAAGGCTTCAAAAGGATGATGCCCTCCAATGGTGATCCACACGATTGTACCTTGAATGCTTGAGAGAACTCCTTCTCTTTCTTGATCCTTCTTCACTTGGTTGCTTACTAGGCAATGGCAAGGTGGAGCCTTCAAGTGTTTGGTTTATTTCTCAAGACAAAAGATGGTGTTTTGAGGTTAGGTAAGGTTGCAACAATGGAGGAGCGAAGATGATGAAGAAGAAAGAAAAAACCAAGAACTTTTGTTTTTTGGAAGAGCATGTGCACATAAGAGTGGAGTGCTATTTATCCTAGGAGCATATTATCTTGTAATCTTATTAGGATTAGAATCTTAACTCAATCACTCAAAATCAGCCCAAGGATCTATAAATTCGAAATTCAACCTTTCATCATCGTATCCCTTTGGTTGTTGCTTTATCTATTTTATTTAAATTAGTAATTCAAATAAAAAGTTGTTGGAAGAAACATTATCCAATCTTTATCAAATTCAAAATTCAAACTTCAAATTCAAATTCAAATTTAATCTTTGTCCTAGTTCATAATTTAAATTTGAATTCGAATTTGGAATTCAAAATTTTAAAATTCAAATTCAAATTTCGAATTTGCCCAAAACTCATTTTGGTTAAGTCAAATTTTTGACTTACTAGGACTCATGGCCCAAGACCCTATTGGGCCTTTTAACACATTTGGGCCTATTAGTATACAAACTAATTTCTCATTAATAGTCCAAATGGGGCACATGCTTTAATTGGACTTGGAGTCCAACTCCAACCCAATAAAAAAGTCCAATAACTATTAATCGGTCCAAACTTGTTAGTTATAAGCAATCAAGAACAACCTTTTGTGTGTGACCCATTAGGCCCAATTAGTCACTGACATAAATGAACTTGGACCAATTAAACTCCTTTAACGAGCCCAATTCATTTAATGGCCTCATAAGACACTACCAATGCTCTGCATCCCCAGAACTAATTGAGTTGATCAAGTGATCTATCTTTCTGACTTGGATACCGTGTTGACACCATCCCTCATATCGTCATTCACATTTAGTCGAGAGCAAGGATAGAGTATCATCTCTCTTAATTGACTAAATATAGCTTTTATCAGAACTAAGAATCTTCTTTTACTGACTCTAAGACAGATCATGACTCCTCATGATCTCATACTATGCATAGATT
Source organism: Glycine tomentella (assembly GCA_007407185.1). Lineage (NCBI taxonomy): Eukaryota > Viridiplantae > Streptophyta > Magnoliopsida > Fabales > Fabaceae > Glycine > Glycine tomentella. Next base: position 1,024,618 of record PYAF01002271.1, read on the forward strand.
CCAAGTCAAATAGAAGTCATCTAAGCCTTACTAGTCTTGTGAACAACTAATCCCTTGTAGGGACTGGGTCCTTTCGGCATGTCCCTCTTCACTCATGTATTCAAGTAATACCCAAGAGTACATTGTTCTCCCCATTTTCAGGCGGATAGAGTTGTACACTCAAAGTATAACCCTAGTGTTCGATGACATCCTTAAGTCTAGGATGATCCGCACTACCAAACGATGAGAGACTTTACAAATCCAATGATACTTCAAAGAATCCTTGTGGAATTTCTCTACGGGTCAATTTGATGCCATCTGTTCTCCAACAAATCCACCCACGACATCAGCAAAGGCATCATCATGCCTGCATTCTATGAGATCCCTACCTTGTATATGTATACAAGTAGAAAATGTCGTACTAGTCCTTTTTGAGATCACCAATTCCCTTTGGTGATTCAAGACTAGGAACTCATTTTAGGTAATAGACATTTAGTGTCCTTGAGTCCTCACGATCATGATCCCTATCATTGATCCTCGAGAGAACACCTGTTATATTCCTAGGGCCTTTATCTTTAAACACATACTATAAATATAGGCGAGACATAAATATGATAAATATAAAGTTTGCTCAAATTTATTAACCATGAAATACTAAATAGCAATAGGTGTTCATCTGATGAAACAAATTGTCTATAGGACACCTACATACTAACAATCTCCCACTTGGCCTAGAGCGAATTAGGTCGACGTGTCAATCCTAAAGACTCATAATGACTATCATGCTTTCTCTGAGAGAGACCCTTCATCAGAAAATCGGCCAAATCAGCTTGGTATCGGCTCGTAATGCTTAAAGCATATGAGACATCTGGTCTTGTACATAGCATGACATACGCGATGGATCCAATTGCAGATGCATATGGAATCCTCTCCATGCATTCCCTTTCGATCGGTGTCTTAGAACACATAGCCTTAGAAAGGTTAATGCCATGACTGACAGGAAGAAAACATTTTTTCAACTCATCTATGCTAAACCTCTTTAGCATCTTATCTATGTACATGGATTGAGATAATCCCAACAACCTCTTGGATCTATATCTATTGATCTTGATACCCAGTATAAAAATAAAATAGAAAAACAATAACAATGAAATATAAAAGCAACAATGAAGAACAACTATACAAATGTAAAAGCATGTAAATGAAATGAAAAACAATGAAGAATCCCTGGCAACGATGCCAAAATTTGACAACCCTGTCGAAGGCTACCAAATTAAAACCAAAGCATAGTGTAACCTGGTCATTTCCCAAAGATTCTTGTTGTTTTCCAAGAAATCACTCACTAACAATTTTTTTTGGGTTGGGGGGGGGGAGGTTGGTTTAAGCAATAAAAATGCAATTAAATTATAGAAACTAACAATTAAAAGAAAACAAGCAATCCAGACTTCCAGTTCCTAATCACATCCTTCATAGGTTACAAATTAATTAACAATTTCGTGGTTGACCCTAAACAAACTAGAATCCCTACACCCATTTAGGAACCCTATACTAGACAATCGCCTAGCATTCAATCAAACACGCGGCATGCACAACTCATACAAACACAGATTATACACACTTTAACCCAGTTTGATTTTAGTTCATTGGGTGATTCAACCTAGGGAACAGATCTGTCCCCTAACCCTTGCTTAGAGAGATGATGAAAATGAGATTAAACAATCAAACATCAACATACACATGCACGTAAACCTAGCACACAAACAACACACAAAGATTCAAGAACACAGAGGCAAGAGAATGAAAATCACCAAACAGAAATGAATAGAAAACTTGGGATGAGTTTAGGAAACCTTACAAGCTGGATTGATTAAGAGAAATTCAGCCTACCATGGCCAAATTCAACTGAAAATGCAGAGAAGGAAGTGCAGAAATGAAGAACATGAAGAATAAGAGAGAGAAAAATAAAAGTGAGACTTTGATCTTGAAAACCTAAAATACAAAGGTGATTTCGTGTTTGGGGCTGCTGCACCCAAATCAGGTCAAAGGGTCCTAAATTAGCCCATATAGATGGCCCAGTTAATTACACAAGTAATGGATTTGGTCTCATGTCATTTGGACTCCTAATTACAAAGTTATACCTAATTAACTAAACATAGTTCTAGATTTCTGTATCTTACTTCAGCTCCAGTTTTCACCATATTCTTGTCCGAAGTTAGCCTTCAAGCCTCTAATAGAAGTTGTAGATATTTGAGATAGCTAAAAAGGGAAATAAGAATCAGATCAATCGGACGCCTATAACAAAAGTTATGACCAATATACGAAAACAATGTAAGTCTTGAAAATTAGCACAAAACCTAATTAAGTTCATTTAGAAGCCCCAAATCCCATTAGGCCCAAAAACAACTAATTGCATCCTAAATAACTTCTAAATTCATTAAATAAGTGAAACAAATAAGTGTGATAAAATGTAATTATCAAATCCCCCCACACTTATCTTTTTGCACTCCTGGGCAAAATTAATGCTCAAAACAAAATTAAGAAATGAATAAGCAAAGATAAACACTAAAAGATTAACCGCTCCTTCCTAAAAAATTCTAAGAATTTAAAATTTGAACAAGGATCACAAAACTTCAAAGGATCAACCAATCATGACAGAAATCTCTTCATCTCAAATTATAAAACATGGCGATCTCAATTTATGATGCTAATCACGCAAGATGGTCTCCCAAGGTATGCTCTCAATCAATCTCTCAAGTGTATAGGGTAATAAACTGTATCACTCAAATTCCACTCAAGAAAATTGCCCTACCATAAGCTTGCTCAAATTCTACTTCTCCATTGCTCAAAACAAATGCATGCAAAAATCAAGAGGACTTATTATTTAAGGTTGTAATGAGGCTATGGTAAAGGTGTGGACAAATTTTGGGAAAAGAGGCTAAGCACCCAAGAAATTAAAAAGAGCATTAGTCAAGAAACGCATAGATTTTCTCAAAATCAACTAAATGCTGAAATACACTTTTATAAACAATACACATTTTCAAAACTACTCTTTCCCTTCCCCAAAACTCATTACTACACCAGATTTTTCTCAAAATTTGCATTTTTGTTGTAATTATTTTTTTCTCAGATTTTCTTCTTCTTTTCTTTTTCTTTTGTATTCTATTTTTTCAGCATTTTTTTCAACAATACAAAAAACACAATTGGCAAAACCAATGCCAAAAAGGACAAATGATAAATGGCACCAAATACCTCCCCCCAACACTTAAACTGTTGCAAGTCTTGGGCAACCCCCACACTTAAACACAAGATGAAAGTGAAACCAATGCTCAATAAATTTCCACGGTGCGGATTAAAATAGTTTTACACTTAGGCTTGTAATTTGCATATGACAAGGATGATACAAGAAGGTACAAAGGGCTAACCAATGGAAATACAATGCAAAGGTTGGCTATTTGACCAAAGTGAGATGAAAATTAAAGAAAGAAAGCCTCTATCACATTTATGCATGCAAGTGAAAAATGTAGCCTCAAAAAGAATAAAAGCAAGTTCTAGAGAGCAAAGTCATGAGTAGGAGCACACAAGAAAGAAAGAATGACAGAACATAATTTCCATTTACACAGACCCAAAATCTCACATAGGTCAATACTAACACGCAATCAACATCGCAAAATCAACTATCAAGTCAGATTAGTCTGAGAGTCAAGAAATTTAGTCCAATCAGAATGATCCACCAAAAACAAAATATCCAAGTTCAATACTATATACAACTCAACAATTATCAGAAGGAGGGTTCAAACTATATTATTCACGAAATTCAACTAGCAATAGACAAAATGGAAATTAAAAGTGAAGAGAAAAGGAAAATAGAGAAAAGAGAAAGAGAAAGAGAAAGAAGACTCTCCATCCTCCTTATGGAGGTTAAGTGTTGTTAGATACAGGGGGAGTTAGAAGTAGGAGCTGCAAGTGTATCCAACGACAAGCGCCAGTGCCTCGTTGTAACCACCACTTCACTCTTTCATTTTATTCGTATTTATTTTATTTGCAGCGGATAATTTATTTTAAAAAGACCAATGATTAATTGAAAATAAGTGAAGTTTTGAAAATGATTTTGAAATAAAGGTTTGATAGTAGATCTTATTGGATTTATCCACAAGTAGATTAGAAAACATAAAAGGCTATGTCATAACATTA
>PYAF01002272.1:8206-19369 GCA_007407185.1 Glycine tomentella
GTATTTGCTTGTAAGAATATTTTTGCAATAGTGGAACTCTACTCTAGTGTTGAGTGGAAGAACTGGATGTAGCTTCATAGTGTTTGAAGTGAACCAGTATAAAATCTGTGGCTAATCTTTCTTCTCACCTATTCATCTTTTAATTGCTTTGTTTGTGAATCAATTTCATTGCACAGAAAGTTATACTCTGTTTTCTATTTTTCTTGAAAAACGAATTTGATTGAATATTGATTCTTGGTTTTGAAACAATTTTTAAAGTGATAAAGATCCTGTGGTGAAACTCTGATTTGAAATTTTAAATTACCAAGGTTCAACCAATTCACCCCCCCCTCTTGGTTGATTTGAAGTATTCCTTTTGTTTTTCAATTATGCATTCAAGGACAAAGCATATTGAAATCAGACATCATTTCCTCAGTGATCAGGTTCAAAAAGGTAACATAAAGGTAGAATTCATTGACACCAATAACCAACTTGCTGATATTTTCACAAAACCATTATCAAGGGATAGATTTTATACACTTAGGAACATACTAGGGATTCTAGATGAAAGTAACATTATCTAGCTTGTTCTATATGTGTTTTGTGTGTTGAACTAAAGCCAAATGTTGCACAAAACGTATGATTGTTTAGAGCATTCCAAAAAAAAAAAGATGCTAAAATGCTCTGCATCTGTTGAATTGACTGTAATAATCGGTTAAAGCACATATTAATCGATTAATTTCATTAAAAATCACATCCTGTATGAAATTTGTACTCATGTAATCGATTACACACAGATGGTAATCGATTATTCTTCGTATAACAAGAATTAGCCTATCTCTGGAATAATCGATTATACATCGGGATAATTGATTACACTGATTAAAATTCTGTGATTGAATGCATGTCTCACTGTGATAATCGATTACTTAAGCCTTGTAATCGATTACCTTCACCATTAAAAGATATAAGGCTCATTGGAATAATCGATTACCACTCGGGATAATCAATTACTTGTGCCCTGTTACTAGTATAATTCATAAAATAAGTCATTTTAAACACATGGAATTTGTTTCCTTTTTCTTTTATTTCTTTTTCTTTCTTTTCTTTTTACTAAACATATGAACAACATATAGCCGCTTTTAAAATCTTTTTTTCATAGCATGAACTACCCAAAAGAAGTTTCCATCACAAATTATTCCCTTTTGCTCTCCTAACCTTAGGTAAGGTATGGAATTCCTATCCTAGGTTAGGGTTTCAACAAAATATCAATTGTTTGGCTCAAAAGGGCTTGCAAATGATAAATCATTATGTATATTGGGATAACTTTTTGGATAGTGGCTTAAAAAGATGTTCAAAAAGAAAAGAAGGCCTAAATCATATCCATGAATCATATGTTATGACAATTAGAAATTCATGCAAAATCAACTATAATTCATATTAGTGAGGACACTCAATATAATTTCTGTGGATGCACACACTCACTTGGGCTTTAAGGTCTGTTTTCATGTTCAAATCAAATCAATGTTTCGAAAGATGTTTTTTATCATTTCCATGTAGAAAGTCTTGCCTTCATTTGATATTTGAAAACCCATTCATTTGCTTTTCATTCTCAAAGTTTCCAAAAATCATTTTGTGGTGTTCTGATCCAATATTAAAATAAGTTTCAAAATATATGTTGATTCTTTTCAAAACATGTATGTCAGTTAAGTCCCAAAAAATGTGTACTTTCAAAAAGAAAGAAACTCTGTGTACATAATCAGAGTGCGTCATACCAAAAAGAAATATAAGCACACAGTTAATTTAAGCAAATATCAAACATGATAAAGAAACAAAATACTAAATCTTAAACTACAAAGCAGTAAAGAAATATAAAACAATGTCACTGATTTTTGAAGATCGTTGCTGAGGAGCTTAGTTTTCTCCATTGAGATAATCACAGGATCTGCCATGTTCTTCTTCTTCACCTGCCTTGCTACTCCCCCTAACAAATGGACCTGTATCCAAGTTATAGCAAAAACATATGATACTAAGCCCATAAAATTCAAAAAGTAAAGTTCAAACATAAATTAAAATAACAAAATAAAGACATTAATTAAAAACACTAGGTTGCCTCCCAGGGGCGCTTCTTTAACGTCGTATTAGTTGGACGCCTTTGTTATGGCTTTGGCTCCCAGCAATTGGACAATAATGATGAGCCACCGACTTTTGTATTTTCCTCCAATATTTTTACCAGTTTCTTTTCTTTTGGATTTGTATTGTTGATAACGGGTTTCTTTAAATTCCTTGCAAGGAAAGCATTGTTAGCATGTGGAGGTACTGCATTTACCTTTATCTGTGATTCTTGATTTTTCACTTCCTCTGACAATTCCTCAAAGATAAACTACTGGTAAGGAATTTTCTTGAAAATATTTGGCTGTGGGAGATTATCATTTTCTTCAGATTCACTCATCTCCTCTAATGCTTCAGCTAATATTTTCTCTAAATAATCTTTTCCTTGAACCAACCTCTTGGAGTCATAAATTCCTCCACTCTAAAACACTCCTTTGGTTCCTTTAGATTATCATGTGTTTTTGCTGAAGAGGGTCCATTTTTATGCTCAGATAGTTGTTTTGCAAGTTGTCCAACCTGAACTTCAAGATTTTTAATGGAAGCCTCAGTGTTCTTTTGATTTGAAATGGACATCTGCATAAACTGAGTTAAAGTATCTTCCATTTTTGAAATTCTATCAGACTGAGCTTGTTGTTGTTGTTGTTGTGGAACCCTATTTGAAGAACCTACATAAAAGTTGTTAGAAGGACCTGCAAAAGAAGAGTTAGTGGGACCATAATATGCATTTTCATATTTCTGCTTCCAGCCATAAGAACTTGGACCATCTTTGTAGCCTTGGTAATGTCCTTGGATGTTCTGTTGAGGTATGGTCTGATTTTGCATATAATAAGCCTCATCTTATTGTTGATAATCATGAGGTGGTTGCTGAAATTTTAGAGGAATTTGGCCTATCTATTTGGTCAAGGCCTCTATTTGTTGTGTCAAGAGCTTATTCTGAGCTAGAATTGCATTCTGAGTATCCAGCTCCATTATACCTTTCGTTTGAATCGGAGATCTATCATGGTGAGATTGATAATCACTGGCTGCTATGGAGTCAATGATTATAATTGCTTCCTCCGGGCTCTTTGACATCATCGATCAAGAATCATCTTTGTTTGAGGTCTCAAACCACTACATAAAATATGTAGCTGTGCAATATCATCAAAGTTATGGTTTGGACACCTACGCAATAAAGATTTGAATCTCTCCCATGTTTCACAGAGAGGTTCATTAAACCCTTGGGAAAAAGTAGCAATTGTTGACTTTGCATTTATGAATCTAGACGGGGGAAAGAATCTGGCAATAAATTTTTCCTCTACTTCTTCCCAAGTGCTAAGACTTTTGGTAGGTTGGGATTGAAGCCATACCTTTTCCTTACCTGTCAAGAAGAACAGAAAAGCTCTGAGATAGACAGCTTCAGCATTTACATCAGAGGCTCCCATGGTACTGCACAGCTCCATGAAGGTGGACAAATAAGTGTATGGATCTTCATGATCTAGTCTGAAAAAAGGATGTGATCTAATCAAACTAAGTAATGCGAGCTTCAATTCCACAACCTTTTTACTGAAAGGAGGAATGACTATGCTGTTGTAATGTTTTGGTCCTTGATGATAAGCATAGTCACCCAGAGTCCTCCTTTGTGGTCTATTTTTCTCTCCCCCTCTATCAGCCATATTTAGAGGTGGCTTTACTAATGAAGGAGAATTAAAATATAAGAAGATTTGCTCGATAGCTCTTTGGTTTGTTTATTTTCCTTTATGGTAATTTCTAAATTAAATATCGATGTAGCTGTAAGAAATTTACCTCAAAAAGGAAAAAGAACAAACTTGCACTAATTTGTAAGTACCGAGGTTAGGGAAGTAAATAAAATAAAACACAAGAGAATTTATACAAAATCAAAAATAACAGAAGCAAAGAAAAATTCCTATTCAACTGAGAAATTAAATTTGAAAGAACTGAGCGAGCAACTCAAGTCCCGGCAACGGTGCTAGAAACTTGTTAAGACTTTCAGCAAACACACCAATTTGTCATTGTAAGTTACAAAAATTTATAAGATTGTCTCCACAGCGACTTGAGCTTACTCAATTAATCCAAATAAAATTAAACAGTTCAATAGTTATGTACAAGTAGGTTAAGCGGAATTTCATTTAGTTGTGAGAGTAACATAAAATTACTAAACTTAGTAAAATGAAATATATTTATGAGAAAGTGGGATTGGGTTTCATCATTCTTATCCTTTTATATGCAATTAATATTACTAAGCATAAATCATCGCCTATCCTTTATTGATGCACACTATTTTACCCCAAATTGATCCCTCGCATTCGAGTTCTAAGGATATCTACCGAATATCGATTCCTCGCATATGAAGTAAATACCCCAGCATTAAGAATTATAATCACATGCTTTATGCAATAAGAACGTTATGCCCTATTCCTAGCAACATAACGTAATGAGTAACATCATTCAGTTAAAACCCTAAGATTGCTTTCCAGTCTCACTTAGGATTAAGTTCATGAAACTAGTGATCAAGTAGAATCAAGCATTAAGCACAGAATGAAATTACCAACAAGGAATAGAATCGATTCATGCATAAATAAATATTAAAAGAGATGCATAGGGTTAAGAAGATTACATCCAATCCTCAGAGAAGCTAGCTACTCATAGTGGAGAGAACCTCTTCAAGGAAAGAATTGCTGAACAACCCCATCACCGCTTCTCTCCGGCAGAGTCTCCACACTAATCCTCACTTCTCTCACTTTCCTAACCTACCTACTTACTAATATTTAAGCTCATAAGCCTAAGGAACAACAAAGGAAGCAAGAATGAAGGAAATTGGATTCCTAATGATGCAAATTCGTTGGCTATTTATAGAATCCATCTCCTGCCTGCTTTACTCGCCCAGGCGACCATTTTCTTCATGTTTTGCTTGCTTGGGCGAGCCTATCTCTATCTCTTTGGAACCGGTGCTCGCCTGGGCGACCATTTTAGCCCGTGGGAGCTCGCCTGGGTGAGTTAAAACATTCAACATCAAGTAATCTTTGGGCTTTGATGGATTTTGGGCCTGGATTGCTTGTTATACCTCCTATGTTTGCTATGTAAGCCCTCCTTGCTTGCTTTGCTTATTCGGAAGCCTCAGAAATCCACGGAATCTATCAAAATACAATACATGATTGGATTAATCTTCCAAAATATGAACAACTACTTTTATACAAGCACTAGGTGCTATTTAACTAGTTTTAGGGCAAGTTCATAGATAAATTTATTGAAATCAAAAGATAAGTGCCAGCATTTGAAACATGATTTTAATTGAAATATGGCACTTATCAGTACCTTTTTCATTTTGAGCAAGCTTGGCCATTTTTTTAAAAGCATCGAAAGCATCACTTTTGGATTTCAAAAACATAGTCCAGGTAAATCTAGAGTAATCATCTATAATCACAAGCCCATAATAATTGCCTCCTAAACTCATAGTTCTAGAAGGACCAAACAAGTCAATGTGAAGTAATTCAAGGGGTCTAGAGGTGGAAACAATGTTTTTGCTTTGAAAAGAATTTTTGGTTTGTTTCCCCTTTTGACAAGCATCACAAAGTTTGTCCTTTTCAAACTTGAGTTTGGGCAAACCAATTAATAAATCCTTTTTAATAAGCTTGTTCATATAATGCATGTTAATGTGACTTGCCCTTCTATGCCACAGCCACGATTCATGAATCTTGCTTATTAGACATGAAGTGTTGTGAAAGAATGCATGATCAATTGAAAGTAAATAGATGTTACCTTTCCTTTTACCTATGTGAATCACTTCACCACTTTTCCCATCACAAATCATGCAGCAATTCTCATTGAATGAGTTTCTGAATCCTTTATGACAGAGTTGGCTTATGCTTAAAAGATTATGCTTCAATCCTTCTACATAAAGAACATTTCTGATTTTGGTTTTGAAGCTATCTCATATGTTGCCTTCTTCAATGATCTTTCCTTTGTTATTATCTCCATAAGTGACAAATCCTCCATCTTTAAGAGTTAGATTGTAAGCATAGACTTATCACCCGTCATATGTTTAGAGCATCCACTATCAAGGTACCATAATGAGGATCTAGCTCTTAGACATACCTGCAAAAATCAAATCAATTTATAAAGGAAGGTACCCAATTGAGATTGGGTCCATAGAGGCTAGTAGCTTTCTTTTTCTTTTGAACCCAAATGCAATCTCCATTAGGCACATAGAATCTCCTAGCATAACATTTGTAAGATGTATGTCCTTTTCCATACAATAGTTGCATGTTATAGATTTTGATGATTTTCTCAAGAAAGCATTTTGATTGATCTTTGAGTTTTTAACTTCTTTTGATTCTTTTGTTTTGGAGGCACAAATACAATTTTTCCAAAAGATTTTGAGCCTTGTTTGTACCCCAAACCAAAAGTATCCCCAGCATACTTTTGCACACTTAACATTTCAGACAAGTTGCATTTACCTTTGTAAAGCTTTCTCAAAAGATCAATTAAATCATTATTCTTGGATAGGAGTAACATGTATTTTTCTCCTTGACTTCTTTTGTAATCATCAAAATCCTTTTGCAGCAAGTTATATTTGTCAACATTAGTAGAAGAAGAAGCACATACACATCCATTCATATTGTAAATTGAAACAAGTTTTTCATTTTCTTCTTTCAAGTTGCAAATTTCAGTTTGCAATTCAGTAATTTTTGCAACATGCCATCTAAGATTTCCTTTGAGCTTGTTATTGAATTTTGCAAGCTTTTGGGCTTCTTCATGCATTTCTTGAAAAGCATTAATAGCTTGTTCAAGTTCATAATTTACCTCATCTCCATCAATTGATAGATCATCATCTTCTTCATTGATTGTGGAGGTGAGACACATGTTTGCTTCTTCATTTTCAGTTGAAGATTCTGATGTTGTTGACTCATTATCTTCCCAAGCTATGTAGGCTCTTTTGGATTTTCCTTCCTTTCTCATCTTGTTGTCACCTTGTTGCCTTTTCAAAAAGATTGAGCATTCTGATTTGATGTGGCCAGGTTTTCCACACTCAAAGCAAGTAAAATTGTTGTCAATCCTTTTGTTGTTGTTGTTCTTGATGTTCTTTGTGAATTTTTTGTTCTTGTTTTTATTAAGAACTTGCTGAACTTCTTGACAACCAAGTTCATGTTGTCCTCTTCATCCTCTTCACTTGAATCTTCCACTTTTTCTGACTTTGATGATGCAGCTTTTAATGCAATACTTTTATTTTTCTTTTCTACATCTTCAACACAAGTTAGTTGAGACATTTCAAGCTCATATTCAAGTAGCTTACCAAATAGTGCAGCCATGGACATCTTTGATAGATCTTTTGATTCTTTGATTGTTGTCACCTTTGGTTGCCAAGGTCTTGTGAGACACTTCAAGATCTTGATGTTTAGTTCTTCAGTATCAAAGATCTTCCCAAGACCCAGAAGATGATTGACTATATGAGTGAATCTTCTTTGTAGCTGAGAAATGTTTTCTGTGGTGTTCATCTTGAACATGTCATACTCATGGATCAAGGCATGCTTTCTTGATCTTCTAACTTCTTCAGTTCCTTCATGAGTTATTTCCAGCATCTCCCACATTTCTTTTGCACTTATGCATTTCACTGTTCTAAAAAATTCATCAGAAGAAAGTGCAGAGGTAATAATATTTTTAGCTTTAAAATCATATTGGACAACTTTTTGTTCAGCATCTATCATCTCATCCCATTCTTTGGGAATCATTTCATTGCCAATAGTTTTCTTAGGAATAAAAGGACTCTTTTCTATAGCATTCCAAGCACCTGGGTCATTTGATTGAATAAAGATTTTCATTCTATTTTTCCAAAAACTGAAGTGCTCTCCTTCAAACATTGAAGGATGATTGAGGGAAGCACCTTCTTTGAAGATAATTGTGAGGTATTCATTTTTCTTTTTGAAAAAAAATAGTGATCTTGAATAACTCTCAAGAACTAGCTCTTGATGCCAATTGTAAATAATAGAAATACTCACAATAACCAAGAGGGGGGTGAATTGGTTTAAACCTTGGTATTTTAAAATTAATTCAAATCAGAGTTCAGGATCTTTATCACTTTTAAAACCAAGAAATCTTTATATTCTATCAAATAACACAGACCCAAGAAATCAATAGCTCAAAATAGAACTTGTTGGACAATGGATATGAATCAAAGAATCAATGACCAATGAACAAGATCAGTAATAAAGAAATAGAAACAAAAACACAAGCAATTTATACTGGTTCACTTCACAACTAAAACTACATCCAGTTTCTTCTAATCAACACTAGACTAGAGTTCCACTATTATAAATTTCTGTTTTACAAGCTTTTACAAAAACCTCCCTTTATCAACACTAGATAAAGATTAGAAATCTAAAACCCTATTAGAATTCTAAGGAGCAAGAACCAAAGAACACTACTATGTTCTTTAGCTAGAGAACCCTTCTCTAGAACCAAGCAAGAAGAACCCACTTACAATAGCAATTTATAGCAGAAATTCAAAAATGAATTTACACACAAAGATTAAGGAGAGAGACAACCTGATGATCCATTGAATGTAATGCACATGAATTACCAAGTCAGGTTGAATAGCAAACAAAATCAGATCACGCTTTTCCTTAACCTTGAAAAGTTTCTTTCTTAAGAACCATTCAAAGACCCATTGATGTTTTGAATGAAGTAAGAAGTAATAACGCTGAGAAAATCGCTTTGAAAGACTTAGAAGGCTTGTGTATACTCAGAAATATGAAGTGGTCAAGTTCAAAAACAAGCCAAGCCTTCAATCTTATTTATAACAGAATTTGTAACTAACTGTAATCGATTAAACGCGCCTAATAATTGATTAAAATTCTTATGTAATCGATTAAATTATCACTTAACCGATTAAAATGTTAAAGAAGCTTTCTGGGTTTCAGCAACGAGCAAAATAATCGATTAAACTGAGCTGTAATCGATTAAGAAAGAAAGCTTTGTTTCACAAAATGAAGTGTGTAATTGATTACGAATTTTGGTAATCGATTAAATCAGAAAGTAAGCTTTTTTAAATGAACTATGTAATCGATTACTGACAATGGTAATCAATTATCACAGCAAGGCTTAAAATAATCTTTCAACTATGTAATCGATTACACTAAGTAAGTAATTGATTAAAACATTTAACAAAGCAGTTTTATTTTTAATCAAAGGCCAAATAATCGATTAATCTGATAGGTAATAGATTAATTTGTTCATAAAGGTTTTTCCAGTTTGAACGAAGAACAAAATAATCGATTATATCATTAAGTAATCGATTAAAACAATAAGAAAAACATTTTTCCAAAAACACTTTAATCAGTTTCAAACCTTAACAAAAAATATAAAACCTTTGATGTTTTAATGAAAACCATTTAAGCTTAATAATGAATGGATGAATGCAATGCAAGGATCAATCAGATTGTCTTTCTCTTACACTTGAATCAATTACAAAACTTCAAGGCACTTCAAGCATGTTAAAAGCTCAAAACACATTTATTGAATCAAAGTATTTCACTCTTCATGATGCTCCCCCTATATCCAACATCACTGTCACGCTCGCGGCTATTGTACCTAGCACGAGCAGTAGAACAAGAACTATCGAAGAAGGTAGCAGGAGGCAAGGGTCAGCACACTATTGGTTTTAGAAATGGTTTTGGTTCGGGTCCAACCATTAACCCACCCACCAAGTCACACCCAGGGCAATCCATATGGGTTGCACCAATGGGCTTAATTGGGGGGTACATGTGGAAATAGGGAGGACCTTTCGCTATCCACCACGCAATAGAGGAATCCAACACCTACCCTATCACGAACTTCTAAAATAGAAGCATAAGGGTATGTGCTACAGGTGTGGAAGACCTTTCCACTCACACATCAGTCCCTAGATCACAAATTGTGGGTGTATAGTATGGTGTTAGATGACGATGAAGAAGAAGAAAGTGAGGCCAATGTGTTGATGATGGAAAAGGAGGAGGATGTAGAGTTAGATGGTGAATGCAATGTGATGCACTTAGGAAATCTACAACTAGAGAAAGGATGGAAACCATAAACATTGAAGTTAAAAGGTTTCATACGAGGGATACCTATTCTGATATCGATGCACAATGGAGGCACACACAACTTCAGGTCTTCAAAGTTAGTGACTGAAATGGGGATATCGATGGAGGAAACTCTTCAATGAGAATTAAAATTGGGGATGCCTATAATGCTACAACAAAAGTAATGTGTAAAGGGGTTGTGATCGACTTAGGGACTTTTGTATTTTCAATTGACACACTCCTCTTTGAATTGGAAGGTATTGATGTTGTTTTGGGAATCTTGTGGTTAACATCTTTGGGTAAAATGTTGGTCGATTGGGGAAACTGGAGCATGCAATTCCATATTGAAGATAAATGGATTAAGCTATAGGATGATCACAATGGAATTACCAATCAGGTAGATATTCAAAGCCTACTCGGTAAACCTTATCAAGTGATAGATGGATTGTTTTTTTTTTTTGCATGGAATTACAAGTTAGTAATGGTGTAGGAGGGAGTGTAAATCCTGAAAAGTCTTTTCCTAAATCATTACCAAGGTATTTCAAGGAACCTCACAATTTGCCTCCTACAAGAGAGCCGGAACATGCCATAATTCTTTTGGAGGGTCAAGGTCTGGTGAATCTACTACCTCGTCATTACAAAACAACCACAAGAATAGGAGCTACTAGATTCCAAGATGATACGACATAGTCAGTGTGATAACCCTAAGTCCCAGCGCGTATGGCGCAAGTCTGGGCGCAAACGGCGCTGAATTTTGCAGAAAACCTTCTGCAGAATTCTTCTGCAGAACGGTGGCGCTCCTAGAGCCAGGTTGGCACGGATGGCGCCACAGCTTCTGGAGTGCGGCGCTGATGGCACGGGAGTGGCGCTCCCAGCGCCATGGTCTCTGGTGGTTGGCGCCTGGGGCGCAAGGTTGGCGCTGGTGGCTCCAGACCACCCAGCAGACCTATTCTTCTATGCAGCCGGCGCGAGTGGCGCCATTTGTCACGCGGAGGCACCAGACTCTCTGGTAGTTGGCGCT